>DWDT01002339.1:0-13909 GCA_018245595.1 Microceris scylla | reverse complement strand
GCCGATTAGGGAAGGCCTATGTCTTCCAGCGACCTTCCAAAGGCTTGTATATTAATTTACAGGCAATATCTACATACATACCGGCTGATTTATAGCGCAGCCTAAATAGGCACGGCTAAATGCCCTGACTGCCGATAGGCAGCAGCGTCGGCGGTGCGAAAAGCTATGCCCTGCGATCTTCAACCCGCATGCCCAGCGTGGAGATTACGGGCATAAACCCCCTTTTGGGGAGGCTTATGTCCAGCAGTGGACTGAGATAGGCTGATGATGATGATTATTATTATTCTTCAAGAAATGGTTCATTGAATTTTCTTCATTATGAATTTACCTAATTCAGGCAACAGTGTCAATAAGAAAGGTTTCAAACATAGTGCCCTAACTTAACATTTTTTATAAGTAATACTCTCTTCGTGAAAGAAAGTTCGTCGTTTTTATAAGTTGTCGTTTTTATAAGTAATACTCTCTTCGTAAAGGAAAAATTAAAGAATTTATTACCAGTATAAAGAAAATGAAAATTGGGGGAGTCGTTAAGCACCGTTCCTCTGATTAACAGAGTAGCCAGCGCGCGGTGCGGGCGCAGGTGTCGGCGGACCTCGAGGAACGTAAGTGGATCGGGCCGCATCACATTGGCGCCACACTCACCTACCGCAGCACGCCGCAAGGTCTATACTTCACCTTCACTAGCAACCACCCCAAACATCGATTGATAAAACCTTTTCTATGTAACCATTTGCAACTTTACCTCCTCCCGCCAATATTGAAGGGACGCAAAGAAATTATACTGATCTTGGAGATATCCATCTAGGGCAGCCGGACAAATTGTAAGTTGTAGAGAGCACCCGCTTATCTATAACTAATAAATCCAATATTACATTAGAGTCACCGTTTTCTGTCACAAAGCAACGTTTAATTCCAGTGTAAATCAGAAATAGCAAGATTTTATCTTTTTCTTGTTAGCAACATCTATTGTTCAACTCAATAAAAAAGCTACATATAGTAATTCCTGAGGTAATCTGAATATGCAAAATGCTAATATGTAGTAGCTATTTTGTTATCGAACCATATTTTTGAAAAAACGCTCATGAATTATAAGATCAGGGTCAAATTTTTCCATTAATGGACCTGTTTAATAATTGCTAGCAATCTGAATTTGCACTGAAACTGGAATTATACGCCCATCTCACAGGCCTCAGCTCTGCATTTTTTTCGCCGTGTAAATGCTTTGTCTTCACTCAAACTAAGAAAACCAGGGCTAAATCAATTCATAAAAACAGACAGTTCTCACTAGCTGAATTAGAATATTATTACTCGTAGTAATTACACAAGATGTGTGATTTTGCAATTTTATATTGCACTAAGGCTATGCTAAAATATTTAAAAAAAATTTTGCTTGGAAAATATGCCTCCTTGTATTAGACACGGATTGTCCTAAAAGTTGCAATTTACAAAAAGCAAAATAAATTTATTTCCCTTTACTTTTTAAAGAAAACCTTTAGATGTAGACAAAATTAGCGAACTATTTAATAATATCAAACACTCGCATAACTATGTACCTACATCAACAAAGATGAAACAATTTTTTAGTCGAAATAAGACCGGCTAAATTTCATTTACGTAGGCACACTTTAGCTCTGTGGCACTTGTTTTGAAGCACCCTCCAATTAGTAACATCTTCGCGTTTTTTTAAAGCGACCTCATTACAAATCACTTCTCCAAATCAAAAACACCTATAACTAACATGTAAAATATTAGCTAAGTGTAAGCTTTCTGTGCCTGAATGGTACCTAAATTAGAAAGTTGAACAAAAAAAATGTGGATATAATATACAAATATAAAAAAATAAATGTATGTAGGTGGTAAAGTTGAGCATAAAAATCTTTCGATTTAATTTAAATTTCACAATTTCTTGAATGCAGGTAAACGCAAGTAAACGGTGGGTGGCTTTCGTCTTGTTGTCTACGGCTAAACGGAATTGAAATTAATTTTCAGTTAGATTGTCAAAATATAATAAATAAAAACGATTCTTTGATCATTTTAAGATCCAGTGATTGTAATAGATAGAAATACCTACTGCTTGTCATCTCAACAAAGAGGTTTACAATGTGTGTGTAGGCACATATTTCATAAAAAACTATTTTCAATCAAGTTATTAAATAAACGACAAAAAAATTATTTTAAAGAGTTAGGTACGTAAATCGAGGTATGTGAAAGATCTCATTGCAATATTGTTAAAACCAACATTTTAATATAAAAACATTTGACACAAGCTATCGATGGTTGCATTGGGACGTTTTTACCTGCATGATTATAATATTTATGCAATATAATGATGCTTTGTTAAAACTAAAATCGTAGGTAAGCTAACCTTACTTATCTAATTTTCCAAAGCCATATCAAAAGCCCTCTGAAATGAACTAGTTGGACATCGCGAACTTATTATTTGTGGTTTACTTTATTTATCAAGTAGCATCCTTGAAAATTTTTTGAATTATTTTTGTACATAATAAATTAAAGTTCTTTTCTATTCATAAAGTTTCTCTCTTAATCTTAATGGCAGTTTTTTAATTTTATTATTTCCTCTCTGCGGTAAACCCCTTACGCCCTCTGCAATTCCATTCTATTTTTAGACTTCTTAAAATTTTCCTCCTAACTCTCCTAAGAGATATTTAGTTCTACTGAACCTAATTTTATTATTAACAAATAAAGTCGTCAGGCAATTTACAATATTAAATAACTTGGCGATATAAAATATTAAAATTAAATTAAAATATTAAAATTAATTTAAAATTGTATTAGTACGTGTTAATAAAATATGAAATGCAAAATACGAAACAAAAATTACATAAGTATTTATAAAGTTAAGGTTGTAAGTGGTAAATATTTGTTATGATAGGGCCGTAATTATTGAAACAGTCTTATGGCACTTCAGAGAACAGTTGCACTTTGAACCTGGTACCTTTATGACCTACAACTTTAGGATTGACATTTTATAACAAGAGATAATGATGTCTTTATTAAACTGCCGCTAGATATTCATTGTTGTGTCACTTTTTAAAAGGAGTTACCAACAAATATGTATGTATATTAAGACAAACAACTCAGCTTTTAGAGAACTGATTAACTCGAACAGATATTCATTATTGATACTGAACGAAAAAGATACGACTTGTAATTACTGCCCTTGATTGATATTTAGAAAAATGCATGTCGCTGATATACTGTATATTTTTTTTAAATATCGATATCAGGATGGGAGAGGCATTACGCTGGTCTGTCGGACTCGGAATTGGCGGCGCGCGGTGGTAGCTGGGCGCCGAGACGACGACTCTCACCTGATGCCACCGCTGCTGACTCAGACCTTGAATCCGTAGCTTCAGTTACGTCCAGCGCCTTCAGTACGCAGTCGGAGCGACCCAGACCAACTAGAATGCTGAGGTACATTTAAACCATATGAAGCAGCCATACGTATGTTAAAATTATTTGCGAAGATAATGAGTACCTACTTTTTTCTACGACATAACATAATATTTGATTATATTATAATATTTAAAATGGAGCTCTCACTTGTATAGTATGTTGAGATTACTGAGAGTGTAGAAAGTAATAACTTGTGCATAATTTTACAGCGGGGGGCAACTCCCTTATTCGAACAGCACATCTTACTCATTCAATAATGCTAATCCTCTATCCGACCTCCATTGCCGGTATGATCGTAAAGCACGTCGGTTGTTACCATATGCCTCTGTAGTGGTGGCTTGCGGGGACCGTGGGTCATGGCGTCGAACTCGGTCACGCTACGACCTGCACCCCATAACGCAGTCTCTGCTTAGCGTTCGTCCCTCGCGCCGTCCACAGCGACACGTGTTAGGCCGCAACCAAACTGTCAGCATATGTGACAAAAAATGTTCATATTGTCGAATTAGCGGACAAACTGAAGTATGCGTAGAATGTTCTGTGATGAATAACGGTTACGTACCAAGGGGCACTCGTTACCTTCCTGATCCGCATCACTATAATCATATACCAACTGATACAGAAGTCAAGCGAAGAACCTTGCCCACAATAGACCATTACAATAATATAGCGTTGAACGGGTTAGATTATACAAATAATCAAAAGTATTCTAATTGCATGGAAGGTAATTTGAATATAATTCAAGGTGACGAACCACAGTACCACGGCTATGAGAGTGATGGTAGCGAGGCTGAAACTACAATACATGTTAGCTTAGATAAACACCTTGATCAAAACAGTTATCGTACAATTAAAAACATTAGCCCACGACATTCCTGGACTCTTGACGACTACGATTCTAGACCAGCAAAGGAAAGTTTCAATGGAGACCACTTTGTGGAATACGATTATAGAAAGAATCACATAAACAAAAATAACATAAATTCTTTCGGTTTGGCACAAATCAATAATTCGTATAGGAATGACCGTAAATACTTGACCAAATCCAAAAGTACCGACAGCGTTTTACGACGACATTCAGATTCGTCGATGTATTCAAAGAGTTCGTCTGCGATTTGTTATTCGCCCACAGACGATGATGTATTCCGTAGAGGGGAACCCTCAAGTAGATCAGCTAGAAAACAGGCACACATGGTAAGCATAAATGATATTCCCACATTCAAAGAGTATACTCCCGAATACCTGGCTACACCGTATAACATAAATCTAACGTCGAACAAACCACTACAGCCAATTGTCAAAAATCCTCGAATTCGATCACACTCGCTAGGTTCTAATCATGACTCAGGTAGAAAGTATAGTGTCGCTGCTAATTCTGTATGTGTTGGTGTCTCTCCCACGCAACCTGACTCGTCCCGTGATGCGCTCGCTCCTGATGCCCCGCTCGATGACGTCAATCATGACAATCATCCTTCTGGGGAAAACGAACGTCGAACTTCTACATCGAACACTGAACGAAAAAACAGTAACGACTACGGGGGGCGCGAGAACGGACGTAACAATAATCAGCAACAGACCCTAGAGCGACGCGAGTCCCGTCGTGGCCAGTTTACGCGAAGCTTGAGTAATGCTGACGTACCTCCGGACGAAAAAGCAGGTAAAATTTATACAATCGTTTGACCATGCGTTGTGTGATATATCAGAATAATTAACGAAAAGTTTTATTAAGACGGCAGTCTCAGCGACACGGCTCTGGGTGGAGTCAGCGAGCCAGAGCCATCGCACGACGACACGTTACTGAAGGCTGAACCGCGAGACTACTTCGGGCCTGGCATGGGCAAGAAGAGTAACTCTACTTCACAGCTTTCAGCAACTGGTACAGTTCACTTTCATATTTTATCCTACATATAAGTTATTATATTTACTTCTCTTTCTATAATATTTCAATCGTTTTATCTGTTGTTTCGTCGTTGCCACAAACTAAAATATCAAAACGAGCAAGTTTATATATATTCAAACACATAATTAATGTTTTAAGTGTATTGTTGTACAATGATCGACAGGACGGAAAAGAAGGTTAGGTTTCGGTAAACGTGGCAAAAATTCGTTTACGGTACAACGCAGCGAAGAGGTGGTACCGGGTGAATTGCGCGGAGGCGCTGGCGTATCGCGGGCTTCCTCTGCTTCCAGTGAGAACGACGAGGACAGGTTCGCGCCGCAACTTCGGCAACTTTGACACAATAGTGCGGTAGTAGGGGCGGCGGTAGCTCCTCGCGAGCCCACTACTCTCCATCTCCGGTATAGGGATATATGCGTAAAAATGTATAAAGCATGCCAGGAGCGTCCAACCCGACGAATTACATGTTCAGTGTTGCTTGTAAATGTAAAATCAGCTAAATATAGAGCTTCCGTACAGCTTGGTTGAGAACGAATTTCCGGGCGATTTTTGAATAGATTTGATTAAGATTTTCTTATAACGAGTGTCTACAAAATTTTCATTTGTATCGAAACACAAGTTTTCTTTATCACCTGCTAGGTGTTAGGTGACAATAATTAGGGTCCTTTCATCATTTAGACGCCACGCCTCGGTATTATATTTTGAAATTTTATAATTAAACAGTATATATTGTTATTGTAATATATGGGTAATAAACTGATGCCGTATGCTGTACATGTGTGGCGTACTCGTCAGCGTCAGACGGGTGGCTTGACGCTGCCGGTCTGGCGCTGATGGGACGCGTGATGTGTCGCGTAGAGGGCTGGGGCAGCAAACTCCGCAAGCGCTCCGGGCCCGCCGTCACCGTCACCTCGTTCCAGCGCTCAAATGAAGTGTGCTCAACCAGCCTTGTCTCCATATCTAGCTCGGAGGGATCCTCGTAAGTCGCTCGCTCCTCAACTCCCTTCTGTACCACGGTCTCGCCTGGTATCAATACTGTATGTGAATCGATGTTACTCGTGTCTTCTACTTTATCCTCTGTTTGCCTCTCGTCTTGTAACCGCATGATGCCGTTTTGTAATTGTTGGTGTTTTTACTTCACTCTCTAATCTATTCAGCACGCACGAGTCTTCTCACGCATAGGCAACGCACTCTCTCCGTCATCTGAGTAAACGGGTATCGTTCGATTCAATATTACGATTGTTCTATTCAATATTCTCTGAGTGGTTTTCAGTTTTCCTTTCGGGAGCAAGACTGTGTGTATCTGGTATGATCATCAGCTTACGTTTACCTTCGATGCACGTCTGTCGTTGTGTATTGTAAATGTTGCCTGAAAGCCTATGATGTTTGCACCTCCGTATCAATTATTTACATTAAATAATTTACACCTCACACATTTAATCCATGCATGAATGTCACCAAAACACCACACATCTTTCTTCCTTACTAATTATATGACCTAGTATTAAGCAATTAAATTATTTTAAACGTCAGATACATTTTACATGTCCAAGTGCATAACTAAAAATTAGAAAAATGAATTTTACCTACAAGTATATTTCAATGGTTCAGTCATTAATATTTCATTATTATTTTGCCTTTCTTTTAAATGGGCACACAAATCCGTCATTCGATGTAACTGAACTTTAAGCTTAGTGCCCACAAAAAATTACAATGCTAGCAAGTAAGTATGGAAAAGTTCAAAAAAGCCATAAAAAATTAATATAAACAGCAAATTTTGTACGTAACTGATAATAAAAGTGTGTACGAATCTGATAATAAAAAATATATTAGCTTTATCTAAATTTACTCTACAAATAAAGTACTACTCCGGGGCATTCGTTATTTAGTATATAAGTAAAGCTTAAATCGAAAATATGGATCACGTTATCAGAACTTTCTCTATTTCAGTGCATTGTCATTTTCGCATTTGTGCTGCTAAAATTTCGTCAAAAATTCTTGCTAAATCTATAGTCAGCTTAAACATAAGCAATGATTTATCTAATTGATAACGAACGCTCTCATAAATGTGTATTTACATTTTCGATTTTGCTTTTAACAAAAAAAAGCTAAATAATTCATGTAATAACAAATGCACGCACTCATCAAATCTATATAGTTATTTGAAATATCTCTAAAGATATTAGCTATATTATGTGATTAAATTGTCGGGTATTTCTTTAATTTTATACATTAACGATATCATGTCATCCGTCAGTAGATGCTTTACAGTTTATTGTCGATTGTCAATTTCTTCTCCAGTTCTTCTAGAACTCAGAAACTTTGTTCCAGATTATTCTCAGATAGCTTCTTTAGTTAACATTTAACGGTAAAGGAGTAAATATTTAAGACACATTGTGGGAAATGTAGTAAAGTTTCATTGTAAGTAATGAATAACTTCAATAGATCGAATATCTCCTTAATTAATTTTAGGTAAGTAGAATATATTACTGCGTGTATACCTACGTGAGAACCTTCACACATACAATCACATAAGGTACTTAAAAAAGTTTCCTTCAACTTCTAGAAATAGTTCATTCTTTTCAAATGCTTCTCAAATGTATTCTAATAGACTTCTGAAGTTAGCTGTGTAGTAAATGTCCAATTTCCTTGTATATACCTATAATGTATGTAACCTTAATTTAACCTTGACTTACCAGCGAAGACTGCCGCCCCTCTCTTCACTATTGTATCGATGTTGTCATTGTTGTACTTTTCTTATTACTACTATGAACCTTTTGTAGCATAAGATCCATAATTACGTTTTTGGTTTATGTAACATCTTTTAACACTTATCTATCTAGTATCTATCTGTTTCAAGTTTACTTTGTAGATATTTATTGTTGCTTTGTGATTACCTATTTTTCTCTCACATTATCATACAAACAGTGATTATTTAAATTAAGTACCTATGTTAGAGAAAATTTAATTATCAATATTAATCAATACAATAGGATTATTGTAACATATATGTATGTATTTCTAATATTGTTATATATGCAAAGGTTTGAGAAAAATATTTTACGCACATGAATGATAAGAGAATGTATCATATACAAGTGTAACTTGTTCATTATAATTTGTATCAGTTAAAACGAATGAAGTTGATTATGGCATGTTTTAATTGAACCCATGTTCTTGGGAGAGTATAATTCGACTATTCAAAATGTGGAACCGGATCTAGTATGAAGGTACAAACATTTTCTTAGTAATTAGCATAACGTTGTCGCATTAGTCAAAAAATATATAGGTAATGTAATGTCAACGTAAATGCTCAATTTTATTTTACGCACCGTCTGTTCCGTTCGTCTATTTGAACGTAATAAAAGCATACGGTGCTTAGGCTGGGTAATGTCCCTGAGATGTGATATTAAAGGTTTTGCTGTTTTTCCACAACTCATCTATATTTCATGAAGATTTTTGCGCTTCTTTATAGAACGTAACATTTGGGCCATGTCTTCAGATGGTCTCCGGGAATGCGGGGGTCAGGTTCGTCGGAGGGCGGCGGGTTGTCAGATTTTATCGACGGACTTGGGCCCGGACAGCTCGTGGGTAGGCAATTGCTTGGGGCACCGACGCTGGGTGATGTTCAACTCTCTATGTGCTATCAGAAAGGATTCTTGGAGGCAAGTTGAATTATATGTATTATAAGCATGCGTCTATAAAATTAGACTGCCTCGTTGGTCGAGTGGTTGCAAGCGCGACTGCCGTTCAGCAGGTCTCAGGTTCAAATCCCGGGTCGAATACTATGGGATTTTTCTAATTTAGAATTTCTAGTAGTGACTCGGAGTCTGGATTTGTGCCTGGTTTATGGCAATAGGCTCACCACTTACTCCATGTGACTAAACGTAACTGGTGAATCGTGAGAATGTGCTATACTCTTCTGCTTACCACTTCGGGGATTACAGCCGTGATTTACGTTTTTTAACGGTTATAAAAGTGAATAAAATTAATTGTTCCACTTTTCAAAATTTCGACCAAAATTTTTGACAACCAAAGATAAACAAAAATAATTAACATTAATAGATCTAGGACATTACATACAACTTATACCATTACCATTTATAATATAATATTTTTTTAGGCGTATTATAACGTATTTTCGGCAATAAGTTGCGCCAAATACCTACCATTGGCGACGTGAGATGGTCCACGAAGTCTTTTCTCCGAGGAACTGTCTGACTTTTAGCTATTGTTGTAAAAGTTCTTTCAAATTTAACCTCGGTACGTTTCAAACATTCAATCATTCCGATATAAATGCACGTAAATAAAATATTTTTCCGGGAGTCTATATTTTGTTCCGAAATCGGATAATGTTGATTAGAATTCAGAAATTACTTCCTTGTTCTTAAGTAGCCGCACTAGATGGTTAGATCCTTAACGTGTCCGGTTTGAAGGTGGAGGTGATACGAGCGCGCGGCCTGCAAGCTCGGCAGGGCAGTCGTACGCTGCCTGCGCCCTACGTCAAGGTGTATCTGGTAAGCGGCAAGCGGTGTATCGCTAAAGCCAAGACCAGCACCGCGCGACGCACGCTCGACCCGCTCTACCAGCAGACGCTCACCTTCAGAGAAAACTTTAAAGGATGCGTTTTGCAAGTAACTATTGTATTTTCTTACTACTACTAGCGTTTCATCATCATCATCATCAGCCTATCTCAATCCACTGCTGGACATAGGCCTCCCCTAAAAGGGGGTTTATGCCCATAATCTCCACGCTGGGCATGCGGGTTGGAGATCGCAGGGCACGACTTTTCGCACCGCCGACGCTGCTGCCCGTCGGCGGCCAGGGCACTTAGCCGTGCCTATTTATGCTGCGCTTTACCGCAATCAGCCGGTCGCCAGAGCCTCGTCGGTTATAGCAGGGTGCACTACGTGCAGGTGAGGTAATACCATAATACCATACTACTTAATACCATATAATACCATAATACTTAATACATTTAATCATACTGTCTAGGATACCTAATACTATAAGTAAATATTTGATCTGCTTGGAAAGTTTGCAGTCTGAATACCATTTATTATACAGTAGAAAAAGTACGATTTTCAAAGTTAACTGCCAAGTAAAGCTTAGATTATAAATCTCATTGAATGTATGATAATGAAAGACCATACATTATTCTTAGTTATGTACAGCCATAATGTTTATTAAAACTATTTATTTACTCACCTCCTCATTTTGATACTGAATGTAGTTTTGTGCGTACGATACCGCTTCTAAGCCTTTCTGCATTTCAATCCTTTGAATGCCTTGTTCATAGGACGCGGGCCGTTGCAGTTCATATCTTTGACTCTCATACGCTCTGTGATTGGCCGCCACGTCGACTAGATGACGTTGATTGGCCGACACTTCGACTATTTGACGCTGATTCGCGGACACTTCAACAGTTTGGCGTTGAATTGCTGACACATCGATTATTTGACGTTGGCTAGCCGACACGTCGATGGTCTGACGCTGATTAGTCGACACATCCACTATTTGGCGCTGATTAGCCGCCATATCCACAATTTGACGCTGATTAGCTGACATTTCAACAGCCTGACGTTGATTAACTGTCAGTTCTAATTGTTGACGTTGATTGACTACGTCAGCGGGTTGCCGCTGGTTGGCTGACACATCAACGGTTTGGCGTTGATTAGATCTTTCTAACGTTTGACGTTGATTAGTCGTTTCAGCCATTTGACGATGATTAGCAGTTTCTGCAGCTTGGCGTTGATTCGCTGCTTCTATTGCTTGGCGTTGGTTAGCTGTTTCTATTGCTTGGCGATTAGCCGTTTCTATAGCTTGGCGTTGATTAGCTGCTTCCAGTGCTTGGCGTTGGTTGGCTCTTTCTATAGCTTGACGTTGGTTGCTCGATGCATCTATGACTTGGCGCTGGTTAGCTGCCGCTTCTGCAGCCTGACCTTGACTGGTCATTTCGTATCTCGGGTTATTGTATCTCTGATTGTTATCATATCGCGAACCGGCGTTCTGTCGTGAATACGATGTTAAATATTGATTAGCACTGTCAATAGTCGTTCTTTGATTGTTCGAATTATCGTAAGTTGTTCTCTGATGGTTCGTATTATCGTAACTTGTTTTCTGATTGTTTGTATTGTCGTAAATTGGTCTCTGATTGTTTGTATTGTCGTAAGTTGGTCTCTGATTGGTCGAGTTGTCGTAGGTTGGCCTCTGATTTGTCGCATTATTGTAATTTGGTCTTTGATTAGTCGAGTTGTCGTAAACTGGCCTCTGATTGATCGAATGATCATAGGCTGGCCTTTGCTTGGTCGATTCAGAAGAAGAATTTTTGTTTAAGTTATTCGTTGGTGCAACTCGCTTGGCTGGGCTGTTATGTATCGAATTTGACTTCGAATTTCGTGGCGAGGAAGTAGCCTGAAAAAAATACATTTGTTTTCAATTTATACAAATGGTTACAATATATGCATGATAGTCCTATACTACAACTAGTTTTACTACAACTACATAGTAATACTACAATTACTATCACAGGAAAAATAATTGATTCAAATATTTTCAATTATGTTTTACTTTAATTTCCAATAATAGCGGGACATTCAGGACTAACAGTGAATTCCATTAAAAAAAAGATAGCACTTATCAACGATTAGTTCCAGGTGTACTGATGTGTGTCATAAATATCTATAAAACTGATACAACACAATAGAACTCCTATTATTGTCCTGTATAAATATTTTTGGGAAATTATTAGATCACTAACAGAAGTACTGCTACCAGAAAACACTTCTTACCTGTTCAACAGGGCATTTGGTACATATCTCCTGCTCGGGACAATCGCAACAACACTTTTCATTGTATTGCTCCAAAGGACAATCGCATTCTGTGAATATAACAATAATAAATATTACTAGACAATATTCTTTATAACAATTATAGTGGATGCGGTTGGATGCGAAGAGCTGAATGATCGAGTGAACTGGCGTGACATTGCAGAGGTCAATATCCACCAGGGGTTATCATAACCATGATCTCTTTTATCTTTCTACCGTTGACACAGCGGTCTCCATTCATAATAAATGTTCATTAAACACATTCTATGTAATCTCTATGGTTCAGTGTATGTGTGATAATAATTAAAATAACGCATTTTTTACCATTATCTATGAAAGATTGCTGCTTTTCCAATCTTCGTCGACGTTTGTCTGCATCCTATTGAATTAAAAAAAAAAATGATTCGTTATATCATCATACCATTAATATTGCTACATTATAAAATAACATAGAAACTTGATGAGTACCATGACAAAAATATCAGTAATAATAACACGTCCAAACTAACCTGGTGTCCATTTTGGAGGTAGAGAATATCGTCTTGAATGATGGGTGGGTTCGCGGGATCGAACTGGTATAAGCTGCCGTCCGGGTTGAGCAGTGGGCGACCAGTCTACAACAAATAGAATTACGTCATCGTCACCATCATCATCATCGGCTTATCTTAGTTAACCGCTGAACCTAGACCAGACATACATTATGTGCCTTCTATAAAATATATGTACAAGCAAGTAAATACGTATTCCTTTAAATAAAGACGCAAAGCGACCATCGCTAGCTATATTTGACTATGTTTTTCAAACGGATATAAGTAACAGATAATAAAAAATAATAGACGCAGGGGCGGTGATTTCGCAGACAAAGTTTAAACAGAAAGCTCATTTGTTTGAATATATGGAGATTTCATATAAAGAGTTTATAATAATTTTAAACGACAAAAACAACATGAACGATATACGACAATGCCTTTACTTTAAAGGGTGAACTTATTATGCTACCGATCAGTGCGAGTGGAGAAGATATACCTGCGGGTGGATGACCAGCGCGCCGAGAGGCACGGCCGAGATGTCGGTGACGGCCCACACCACGGGCGCGCCGCCCGCCCCCGCCTCCAGCGCCTCGGGCGGCGCGCTGCCGCCCGCCCCGCCGCCCGCCGCCTCGCCCGCCGCTGCCGCCACCGGCGTCGAGGTAGAGGCCGTGTTATCGGGGCTCGGGCAACCTGGCCAAGCGATAACGATATAATTAGTGCGAATACAAGATAAACATCACGAAATACACAAACTCCCCGATAGACGAAATAAATTGTCAAAAGAATTATGTCAAAGATGGAGCCTGCAAATCACTGTATGAGAGACGGCACAGCGAACATTGTGCCAAAAGGGCTGTAGATACATTGTTTTTTCAGGAGTTGGTTATGTGAATGGAAATCTAGTGAATACAATAAGGATGCTATAATGTACGTAGATATGTATGTGTATTTATGTCAGTGGGCTGCAATACTGCAATTTAATACTTTTACCAGTGGGTGACGGAGTCACTGAGTCTGTGCTCCTCAGGCTGAGGGTCTTGTAGCCGGAGCTGGACGGCGACAGGCGCCAACTGGTGGACGCCAGGTCACCTGCGGGTGGACGTTTGTAATTAGTTAACAAGTAAATATAAGGGACGAGAATTTATTTAAAAAAAATTCGTACTTGCTTGTGTGATAATTTTAAAAATATATATATATCTCATGTTATATCAAGTATAGTAAAGAAAGAAGGTGAGATG
>DWDT01002338.1:0-13911 GCA_018245595.1 Microceris scylla | reverse complement strand
ATAAAGAGCGAGCTTAACACTAGGTGACATTTTCTACCAATCAACCCAGATTCTGGGTTGACTGGTAGACATCTGGGTCCCAGATAATGATAATAAGTTAGGGTAGGCACCTAATTATCATAATTTTAACAAATATATAATATACATATATGTAGATATTATATTAAATATATTTATTAACATGTACTATATACTCATATAACGATATATATAGATATTATATAATTATACTTTTGGTGAAGGAGAACAACAGCTGATCCGTCTTAGCTGCGTTGAGAAAGTGATCCCGGACGCGCTTTTTAAATGACCGCAAATAAGATCCTCGCTTGACATTCTGAGGGAGGAAGTTCTAGAGTAGTGCAGCCTTAATAGTGAAGGAGAAATGGAAAAAATAGTGTTATTCTGCGGAATTTTCACGTTGAGATTATTGAGAAATGACCGAAGTGTTTTTTCATCCGTCTCGTAAAAGTACTGGAAGCTATTCTTAGGATAAGAAGGAGAAGATAAATTATTGAGGATAGAATAAAGAAATGAGAGAATTCTGGCCTTTCTCGAATAAGGAGCTATTTTAGTTGGCGACGATATTGTGAGATATGATCGAATTTCCGTAAGCCAAAGATGTACCTGATGTCATTGTTATGGAGGTGCTCCAGTTTATTGAGAAGATATTATGTTAGATCTGCGTAGTACAAGTGACTACTAGTATAATCAATAATGGGGGGAACGAGCATGAGTTTGGTCTTAAGTAGAAGAAAATTTATCAATCTGTATAGTAGGTGCACGACAGCGTAACCTTTACGACTGGTCTCACCAATGTGAGTTTGCTAACTAAGTGTACTGTCAAAGTGTATGCTTAATATCTTGACGGTTGACGGTTATCGTAACATTGTAGTCCAACATAGCTAGCGTGAGGGAGCTACTTACCTGTATAGCTTGACATTTTAAAGGATTAACAACCCCAAAATAACTAACCCCGAATCTCTGCGACCATCTATGTATCGCCTGTAAATTTAAATTTTCCTCATGAAAGGCAATATGCATTTCGGTAATATGGCTTTGAGCAAAAAGTTGTAGTTTTTACCAACGATTCGGTGCTTAACACCTATTTTAAATTTATTGAAGACTCTATGTCCATATCTTGACAAAAACTTTGGTTTGACTTCGCATAATGTGACAAAAAAATGATTTGAGAAATGTCAAATGAAAAGCGGATTTCAAAGGAATGGGTTACCGGACCTCAAAGAGGTGGGAATCGGAGATATCGCCTATTGACTTCGGAACCACAATTTGAACGCGACACCTACTGAATGGAGAATTCAATGGATTTATCGTTAAAATCGGAGTTTAACTTAGATAGTATTTTTTCCTCGAATTTAACAAACGAACCACTGAACCAGACCAATAGCCACTACTGCTCTTACACTTATCCAACGTCATTCGCAAACCAACACATACGAGTATGTCCTATGTACATATTGTTACCGCTTATAAATAGGTTAGAACTTCAGTTGATGTCAAGTATCAAACAGAAAACAACAGGGACGGCTACTTAGCGAAAAAGTAAGCGGAAATATTGATATGAATCGCCAAAGGGGTCTTGGCCGTACTGTTGGGTGTAAACTTGTAAAGTAAATATTCGCCAAGCAGACGCCCGCGTCGGCTTCCGGCTCCAACTTCGCGCTTTTAATATTTTATCTCACTCATTTGCATTTTCGTTACCTCAAAGTTGGTAGTATGTTTTCGTCAGTATGTTAGGGCCCTTGCATTATGTTTTATGTGATCTACGGTGGAGGCAATACATAGATTTTTATATAGTTATACTATTTATCTCCTAAAGCACTTTTTTCTCTGTCTAGCGTACAAATTTACTTTTTGATGCGGATGCATATCGCGAAACACCTTTTAAAGAAACCGGCTCTTTTAAATAAGTGTTTATAACTGAAAAAATCTTTCAAACGTTTCCACGGCACAAAGGATTCATTAAGCACTTTAGTCCAGTGGGAATTTTTTAAGTGACAGTTTTAAAACATCCGACAAACGGATTGCACACGCCATACCACCCCTAGTGGGCATTACACGTGGGATTTGCTTGACGTTTTGCGTTGTTACTAGACGATACAGGGTTGAGAAATAAAAATTACTGCAGCTATTTATTTATTAGAAAAAAACAAAATCATAATACAAAACTAAATATACTCCAACCATCATCATTCATCCATTATACAGCATAATCATTCATCCATCAAGCTTTATAGATTCATGACTGGACCTATCATAATCTGTGCCACTCCCCCTGGTTCAGGGCCTTGTAACATACATAACAATGAAATGTAAGTAGACGAATATGTTAATAAATAGCTAGAAAACAGAACAACAGTCAAGTTTCTGGAGGTGGCTGAGTATTGTTTAATCGCAACAAAAAAATAATCTTGTGTACCTACAGTGCAAATTTAATAAAACTTGTTCTCGACCTACATGGATGTCTATCCGTGAAGATTTCTTTTCGGTTTTACTGCGTTTAGACTATGCATCAAAAAACGGATGTAGTTGGGAAAAGTATCGTGACCTGTCAACATGTCAATGACCAAAACAATTAATTTCGGTTTGCCATTTGCAGTGGATTATTTTCATGTTTTCTCTGGGTTCAATCCCGGGCCATGTACTTGCATGTTCATCTCTATGATAATTTTAAATTGTTGTGATACAAATATATATAGTTATGTATATATTATGGTTTTACCTCAAAAGGCGCCTGTTTGTAACATACAAGTGTGCAACATAAACAGTTACACGGTAATTAAAATTTAATTAAGAGCGAGGGTGAAGTAATCTGACACTGTTATGTTACCGTATAGTTATCCCAACAACGACCCAGTCCTGGTAAACTATGAAATATTTCCTAAATAATCTATTTTCGTAATTATGTATATTATAAGCTACGAGGACAATTGGAACAGGTGACAGGTGAAAAATTATATACGTATTTTGATGTAATTTAATCAAATGGAAAAACGCTAATAGTTTCTTTAAATTATATTGGGTTCGGACGTAGATATCTATGTCCAATGCCGAGTAGTGCATCTAAGTCCGACATTAGGTCTACGCATACTGAAATTGTTAAACTTTATACTCGGTTATAGTCGAGTCTGGCGATGAACAATATGCCCTTGATATTTCGGTTTTCACTTATCAGCATTTCAGAGCGAGTTGGCGCGATTTATTTGCTCTGAAGTATGCGTATTACCGCTTCGTTCACAGAAGTCCTCAAATTTGTATTCTGTGAGAAATTTACGACCATTAAAAGAAAATTACACGCATTGGAGACGATTCGTTTTATCACTTCGAGGAATTTAGGTACGTTTCAATTCGCTTCAGGAAGCCCTCAATTATTCACAATTATTACATTTTTACCCAACGAAAGGAAACAGAGCTTGAAATGTAAATTGTGCTCTTGTAAATCAAATCGTATTTCTTCAGTTAGCAAATGGATTGATGTATTTACACTTTTGAGATTTAAAACCTTTATAATATAAGGGACAGTGTCAAAAAGGCGTTAATATTTCCAAAGCTCCAGAACGCCTTAAGATTGTTTTAGGAAGATACTTCTGTTGATTTTCGGATGCTTCTCGGCCACTACACTCACATTCCCAGACGAAGCTTTCACAAAATAATATGACATAAGATCGGAACGAAGTTAAACCTAAAATTAATTTCAAATGCTACACGAGCTATTACAATTAAATTCTTAATATGTATGTGGCTTAAATTGAATTACACACTTAGTTTCTTATTTATTTATTTCATCATCATCATTATCAGCCTACTCCCGTCCACTGCTGGACATAGGCCTCTCCAATAGTACGCCACTGAGCTCGATCTTCAGCTCTCACTCTCTTTTTATTATCTTTTTCTTTCTTCAACTCTTTCTACTATCATTATTTGCTGTGAACTTTTTTTTTACTTTGTTACGAATTGCGACAAATATTCCATATGGTCTATAATTAAAGTTACTTGTGGTAACATTTACAAATACAGCGCTATAATAACTTGAGGTTATTCCTTATCGCAGCCCAAACGCGTAAACTTTATAGCGAGATCATGTTTAGGCGGGAACTGTTTAAATAGGGCCAAACCTATAATCTGTTTAAACTATTCTGAAGAACACGTAACCCGGTTTTAGTTTTATTTAGCTTTGATTTATCGTACAAGAGCAAGTTTGTCGGATTAATCGTTCGGTAGTTATGAAAATAAAATACGTAGCTAGCATTCGTGGAAAAAATTATAGCCAATTATTATCCACAGTTTGTAATACCTGTTAATCCGATTTATTTATCGATAAATAATCATTTAATCTTACTAAGAAATTCTTCTAATTAGCCAGTTATTAAAATCTGAAAATGATTGATTTAGTATTCATTGTCTTAGGGGTTTTGCAAAATTATTTTAGTTTTTTTTCTGCAGAATAACCTTCAGCAGAATTTTTTACTTTCCAGAATTTGTTTACGCCATTTATTAACTAATACACGCGAATCTACATATACACAAAACTTAGTAGACGCTGACTGGCTACGAATGTTTTGAATCGAATCAACTAAACGTTGTCTATCATCATCATCATCATCATCATCATCATCATTATCATTATCATCATCAGTCCACTTCCGTCCAGTTGAGTGAAGGTAACGTTACAACTAATATGTATGTATGTATGTATGTATGTCTGTACAACATATGATAGACCAATATACATATGAAAATGTCCACACAATCGGACAGGTTACTACGTTGTTATGCGTTAACGTAAAGTTGTGTCTTAGGAGGTGTAAAATGTACCAAGCTCTTAGCTCCATCCCAAGCCTATTTCACCTACATACACTACTAAACAACAGGCGAATTTCTGGCGACCGCAAGGTCGTGGTATAGCGCGCTCAACCTAAACGCAGCCAAATATCCTGGTCGGCAGCAACCACCAGCATAGATGTTTCGAAGTTTGTTCCGCGACTTCAACAGTCACACCCAGCGTAAGGATTCTGGGCTAAAATATTTTAGGAGTTCTATGCCCAGCAACAGATTGAAATACGCTGTTGATTCACTTTATATGAAACTACCTTGTTATATAAATCAGAGCTCAAACAACAATCCCAAACACACAGTATTGTTTGAAACGTCGTAATATCGGATTACCATTGTGTGGGAAACACAATTTGCATTTATTTCAATCTCCCACTTCCATTAGCACGCATATGTAGCATCCGGTATTCGCGAAATCCTCGCGTGTACCTATAAATGAAGTCACAAGCGGGCGGGTTTCCATTTGAATCTCTAAAGCGAAGACATGTACGACGAATACGGAATAACAAATAATTTTAATCTAAGCTTGATGTGGATAAAAAGTAAAGGTTCAAGACACTGTCACAGTCAGACATCTTGATATTCTGTGTAATACCCAAATTCTACAAGAAACGGATTACAGTAATTACGTAGTAAAGGACGAATATTATTTGTGTGCCTGCTGGTTGTAACAGTAACGCTAATATATTCTTTAACTATGTTTCTTCTGAGAAATCTTCTAAGATATTCAGTTACGAGTAAATGGAACGCACCATTCAGTGTGTAGACCAGAGTATAGAAGTTCGTCGGGGTTGTAATTATAGACTCCTATTTTTATGGCGGAACAGAACAGCAAAGCGATGAAACAATATAACAATGATGCTTCGACGTGATCTAAATCTCCTTTCTCCCTTTGGTGGGATACGTATTACAAGAGTATGAGTATGACTCTCTGCGGTAAGTTTTCTACTACGGATTGTCATCAGCACCAGCCTTATCATCGTTCCATTATTGGACCAGGTATCCTCTCAGAATAAGTACTCTGAAAGCACGCTGGACAAACTGAGGTTGACAGACTTCACATGCCTTAGAAAACTGAGTGCAGAACTCCAAGGTGTAAAGATTTCTTCTCGATATGTTCCTTCATAGTTACCATAATAGGCATGCCTAACACCAATTTGAAAAAGATGGAATTGTATTCGTAGCGGTTAACTACATCAAGGTCTGACCGGACTAGGATTTGTTTGATTTACTTGCAATTTGCCAGTAGATACTTTAGTGTAGATATATCTGTCTCTCTGTTTGGATTTCTCATCATATGATAACGCACATTAATTATTTCTGATCGATGAGCCAATTAGGGACATATCTCCAAATATTTTCAAATAAGTGATAGTCATAAGCAAACCTCGTTTCGAGATAAAGGGATAATTGGAATCCTTTATTTACTAGGCTCAAGAATAAATGACAGCCGCTACGTGATACAAATAAGGGGCAGAGAGATTATGGCCGTTGGCTCGCAGCAGTAAGCGGAATTTTCTTTTACCAAGCCGCGGTTAGAGATTGTTATCGGATTGTCACACTCTGACGACCTCTCATGTTTCGGCAATTGACCAAATTGTAACATAGTCATTGTTGATATTGATATTTTCTTCCGTTATTTGCAATGTTGATGGTCTATTAAAGATTAGTTGTATTCGGAGATCATATTATATAGGATTTCTTTCTCGTCTAGATTGGCGTATTTGCCAAGAAATATACCATCGATATAAGGCTGTATTTAAACAGATTGTGTATAAGAAAAAATATATATATATATATATATATATATATAAAAGTTGGGAATGATCTGTCATTTCATTTATCATTTCATCATTAACATACTCGTATTAGATAAAAAGCCTCAGGTAACGATTATTTAAAAATATGCAATTAGAAAATTTTATATGATAGCACTCTACTTAAAGTATAATTTACTTTTATGTCAGCGACATTGCCAAATAATTTAAGGATTCAGCGTGGGAGTATAATGAAAATTATAATTGCAGGGACGGTCGCGTGTGAACAGTTCATTTTGTTAATGAGGAAATGAAACAGATAAAGGTGGATCTCGGAAAACGATCGCGCATTATAATTCGTGCACTCTGTCCAATTGACAGAAGTAAAAGCAAATTACACGAGTGGTATATATATTAATAAAGTTTACAAATTGACTGCGTCGTTGGTCGAGTGTTGGGAAGTCCTGGATTCAAATGCCGGGTCAGGTAGTATTAGATTTTTCTAATTTAGTATTTCTAGTAGTGAATCGGAGTCTGGAATTGTGCCCGGTGTATGGCAATAGGGTCACCACGTATCCCATGGGACTTAAACGTAATTGGTGAAACATGGGAGTATACTACACTCCTCTGCCAACCTCTTCGGGAATAACAGGCGTGATGTTACGGTTTTTTTACAAATTGTGTATTAGAAAAATGTTTTGACCTCATAATTCTACGTAGGATATCCTTCCAAAACGCAAAACGAATGGGTCTATTTCTTCCGTACCACAGGAAGGAACGCCGGCCCTCGTCACAGGATACATTCATAGTTCGTTCCACTATCTACGGGAGCCGTGATAGACATTCATGCTCATATAATCATATTATTGACATATATTAATATATTTTTTATATTGAACTGTCGTAAATATACATATATATTATCAGACGTATTTGCATGTGCATATACATTCATACTATACGAGTATAATAATCGTAATCACGTAGGTAAATAAAATATGGACACGAAATACAATCAAATAGACTAAAATAATAGAAATATTATTCCCCGTTTTATCGTATAGAATCTTAAAAACTTAGCTCGTTATGATTCCCCGCGCAAAACACCTATATTTTCAATTTTTATCGTCTCACAGCCAAATAAGTATAGCGAAATTTGTATTTTATTATAATAAGTTGTAGAATGTACGCGTACAATATTTATGAGTAAAGTAAATTATTTTATTATGGAAAATAAACAAAATTCAGATGTCTGTCTGAATTTCAAATACTTGTTTCTGAATTAGCATTCGGAGTTGCTGACCCACGACAAAATATGTAAATTCCATTTTATCTTCCCAATGTTATGTTAAATATTTTTATTTGTCAACTAGTTGACCCGCCGAACTTCGTACCGCCTAACAATCTGTTGCTCTGCCCTCGCATTTTAAATCTCTGATATCCGTTAAAATATTCGTTTTAAATATATCCTGCAAGGGGCCATTTTGGTCTACATTACATACACAAGTGTTTCATTGCACGCAAAATAATACTGTATTGTTTAAAATAACTTCGAAAATATCCCATTATTCTTTTGTAACATGTGAAAGATAAAATTTGTTACTGTGGGTTATCTATAGGAGATAGACATACCTATACAATCAAGGACATTTTTATAGGCCTTTTAAAAAATATACAATTCCTCAGTTCATTATTTTGATCGTATGGTTAGGACAGCGTTTGCAATGTAAGCGCACAAAAATGAGTTTTTACGACATCACATATAATATAAACATTCCTCTTGAACCACTCTACCTGCTGTTGAAAAGTACATTAAATACCCGTTGCGTTATTTAAAAGATTTAAGCGTACAGACGGAAACAGCGACTTCTTTTTATACTATGTATGTATAGATTAAGTGGTAACGAAATACTACATTTATTATACTATTGCACTAAATTAATTACATTAGTAAAGTAATAGGTTACAAAGAACGATGTTCTAAATTTATTACATCATACGAAGTACTAAGCTATTGAATCATCTAATAGGGGCTATATAGGGTCTAATATTAAAAATAGGAGTTGGTGGAAGGAGAGTGAAAATTAAGGGTTGTATGCATTTTTAATGCCACATGATAAAAAAATAAAAATAAAAATATTTGTCCAAAAAATAAAAAATAAAAGTTTGGGGTGGACCACCCTTATCACTTAGGGGTATGAAAAATAGATTACGACCTCAGACCTACCGAATATACATATAAAATCTCATAAAAAACGGTCCAGCGGTTTCGGAGGAGTATGGCAATTAACGCTGTGATACGAGAATTTTATATATATACCTACATAGATAGAAGAAGGTGTAATTTTAACCTAAAATACAAAACGGCCAGACGCGCGATCTGTACCTTTGTTTAAGGGATAAAAGGCCTGTTTTTGAAAATGCGACTTATTGGTTCAAATGTTACATACGAGTATTAATTTTTATACATTTTATTTTACTAGATTATCGCTCAATCTGCGTATATGGCGACAGGTATAATGTTAACGTGATGAGGGTACAGAAAGCAGTTTTAAACATAATTGTGTCGTGTATTTTTGTAACCCTTTCTGTTAAGAGAGGCACTATAGAGAAAAAATGCTACGTAAGCCAAAAAATCAACGGTACCTCTGCCTATATATGTAGATTATAAACTTACTGTTTATCAAAAATATCTAGAATTTTTTGGTCTATATCTAAATTCTTAATTACGTAAAATACATGTTTTATTGTTAATGACTATTTAACACAGAAGAAAGAAATAAGTACTCTGATATTTTTTTTTCTTCGTCTTATTGACCACGTCATGTTCTTTGAGCTGACCAATGATGATACACTATGAACAGTATATTCGTATCTTACAGAGAATACCGTTGGGCAAACCACGGTCTACCTTCTGCGGTTCACATGTAATTCACGCTGTTCGATTGACATACTACGGGTAATACCGTATCCCATTTGAGGGTAGTATAGGCCTAAATATTTGCCAATATCGCGTTCCATTACTTGCCCGTTTGAATCGACTTGTGTGTTTGTCAATGCAAACCCAATCATTAAGCCAAACATAGAACAAATTAATAATACGTACAAGTAAAAAGATTATAACATCATGCCTGTAATCCTTGAAGAGGTAGGCAGAGGAGTGTGGTATACTCCCACGTTTCATCAGTTACGTTTACGTTCCATAATAATACTTAGAATAGGTGGTGAGCCTATTGGCATACACCGGGCACACATCCAATAAGTAGATGACGGTCATTAACCCATTACTCCGTCAATCCACATTGGGTCAGCGTGGTGATATATGGTCCAGGCCTCCCCTAGTCGCGTGAGAGACTTGTATTAAGCAGTCGGGTGTAGAAAAGGGTTGATGATTAACCTCAAGGTAGTAATTACGACTAACGATAACCCTATAGTGTGATATAGCCGATTTATTTTTCCGTTCACATTATTACTTATCTACGTTGTAATGTAGGTCCAATTTAATAATTATGGGAAAATAATGAGCCGATATGACAGTAAAAACATGTGTTTCCTAAAATTATCAATACAAATACTGTCAAAAATAATCAAAACGTGTCATTTACTAATCAATTTTGCGTAAAGACGTGTAGACAAAATTAAGAACTTTGTTGAATTTTGTGTCGCTGGCTCTCCCGTGGAATTAAGATATTTTAAGGCAGTAAAAAGTATTTATAAACAAGTACAATAAGTTCACAAAACCAAATTTTATAGATAGCTTTCAACGTTAGTTTCAACGTGAAGAGTAATCCTACAGTTAGGTAATACGGCAAAAAAGGATTTTTTGGCGTATGTAGGTTCCGTGTATGTGACACGTAGCGAATACTTTTTAAAATATTTCATGTTGAGGTGCTTTCCATTTTAGTGGTTCGTTGCTTGAATAAATACTTCATTTATACGTAGAAATAGGAAAAAAGTATCCCTCGTTTTCATTACAATCTAGTAAAATTTTAAATTTTAGAATGGCGGTAACGCATTTTTGTTTTCATTTCTTACTTGTTTCTGAGTGACAGTGTAAACCTTTATTGAAATAATATATCATGGTCCGGATAAATATTTGATATAATTGAACCGGCACCGCGTTAAATATCGTGACGGCGGCTCTCTTTAAGATGGCGAATATAATTTAATATTTTTCACAATAGGCACTCTTTTAATTCCGGGAAAGTTCATTTTTTATCACGAGGCGTGCGGGCGCGACGCGGTATGAAACGGAGCGTAAATTAATTAGGCATGATGACACTTTACGGAGAAAATTCCCTCTAAAAGCGAATGCTATTTTAAAGCCTAGTTTGTAAAAGTAAACACGGACGGTTCCATAAACCTTTCAAGTTGATGATCCGACTTTTCTGTGACGACAGAAAGTTCACGGTACAGTGACCTATATTGTATACTCGGTTAATTTTCCGTCGGTCTTGGCGAATTAAGCTTGATATAGCTCTTTAGTTGAATTAGTGAGCCTTTAGTTAACATTCCGGTCGACGAAATTCAAGATTTTTGAAAATTTAAGCGAGTTAAGAAATTAGTGAAGAAATATACTCACGTTAAGGATGATTATGAAAAAGTCCAGCGTGAACAGGAACGACGTAATCGGGTTGAATTCCATCTGTAACAAAATAAATTATTATAATCGATAAATAAGTATACTAGTACTCGTATATCAAGAAATATTACATATTCAAATAAATTATAATATCGATTAAACGAAAAAATATATTTTTCTCTATAAACTTTAATATTCAGTGAGAAAATCTCGCGTTTCGGTAACACGGGCACTGATTTACCAAAGCCGACAATTCATTTATAGTACCACCTCAGCGGTGCAATGGTTCGAGCAATGGAGGCTTACGATGGAATAAATTAGTGTGCACATTTCTCAGCCTAACACGCCAATGCACCGCGGTAATACCAACAGAAGTGTAGCTTCATTACAAACACCGGTAATAAAACATAGTGATTTATTGAAGTGTAAAAATTTCGCCGTATAGAAAAAAAAAGTACGCTCGTTCCCTTCGTAATTACCCATAAAAGACGTGTCTTTAATTAACATCCCGCTTTTGTACTCAAAACAAAATACTGCCATATTTCATTTGAACGCGAGGTCATCTGGTCTTCGTGTATTTTGTAAAGTAATTTATTATATCATTATCTTGACACTTACGTACGTGTTAACTTTCTATTATATTTATTTTTAATAGGGGGCTCGTACATAATACATAATATTCTAATATAAGTATGTACCCATTTCAAAAGAGGCATAAGCATAGCTATGGAGTTTCTTTCGCCGCTTCTTCTCCATAGTGAAGTATCTTCCGAGGCGGTGGTAGCATCATTTTGACGTACCAAAAGTGTTCATACTAGTATAAATCAATTTTGAATAAATGATATTTGAATTTGAATTTGAATAAGTAAAAAAAATTGGCCCAAAAACTTTTTCTGAAATTGGTTGATATTAAATAACTTAAATGAATTGAATAATAAATTGGTTTAGTTTAAAATATATTTCGTAGCCTTGTGCTGAGCTAACCGCCAAAATATTAAAATCTGAGAGCGCTAATGGGCACTACTTATAAATGTCATTATCATACATTTGAATGGATATGAATGTTTTAACAGAGAGAGATTCGTCTATGAAATATTTCCACATCAAGAAAATTAGCTAGCATTACAGTAATATTATAGATTATCGATTTATTTCATGTTACAATTGATCCGTGATCTTTCATCACATAGAACTAATATCTGTTCAACGCAACATCACGCCTGTAATAAAGAAGAGATAGGCAGAGTGTAGCACCCTCACATGTTTCACCATTACATTTACGTCCCATCACGAAACAAAGTGTAAGTCTATAGCTACACACCAGGCACATATCTATAGGACACTCCGAGTCCACATTGGACATATCGAGTGAGAAAAACCCATTAGTGCTCGACCCGGGGATCTATTTCCAAAAAAATTCGCAAGTTTATATACACTTCATGTGTAGGTACTCAATCCGTAAACTTTATTTGTCCAACGATGTGATCACTAAAAATGCAGCATCACGCGCGTAATCCTATTGTACATTGATTGATGTCCAAGCTGTCCATCGGTTATGCCGCGGTCGTATCGATGTAAATTGGAACAATTCGAAATCTGTAATAGGATTAAATGGTAGCACAATGCGATATACATTCATACCAAAGCAATATAATATCTGATGGATTGAGTTTTTTCACATTAATGATTGTGTTGGTGATGTAAAATGTCACTTGTATGGTAAAATAACTATATGTTGTTATTAATATATCATCACGCCATCCGTCGCAGGGTAGGCAGAGAGCATCGGATGCTGATTACTTCTTACAGACCTGTAGTGCTTCTTCATTCATTACGCTCTCCATCCATACATGCCGGTTTAGAAAATATGAAAAAGGTAAACATAACAGGTTATATTTTCCAATACTTAACGTAACTTAAAATCACGCCTGTAATCTCCGAAGGGGTAGGCAGAGGAGTCTAGTACACTCCCACGTTTCACCAGTTACGTTTAAGTCCCACGATGGAATAGGTGGTGAGCCTATTGCCATATACTAGGCATCATTTCTTCAAATACATACAATTCGTATAGACGATATATTAAATTAATTTTATCAATGCAAAATATATATCTGAAACCTTATATTAAAACTAACTACCTACACAGTGATTTCCTATCGACCTAGTCTATCATTAAACATGCATTTACTATGCGGGAAAATTACATTAAAATGACATACTATTATGAAAAAGCCAAAGCCAAGTCGCATTTACACGGCTATCGTGGACACCCATTAGATATAAAATACATATTACACGTATCACGTTGAGCTATTATAAACGCCTTCACGCCAGTATTTGTCCAAAGAGGTAGGCAGAGAAGTATACTAGACTACCACGATTTACTTCTTATGTTACATGTCCTAACGGTGCTGTACACCGGGTGCCTACAGACTTCGTAATAATAGTAAGTAAATGACATGAAGCGGTGATAGCCTAAGTACCTAGTTGTTAAGAATTCAGCCTCTCACTCTGGAGGTCCTGCGTTCAAATCCATAGCGCGCATTTCTTTACAAAAGTGCGTTTAAATTTAAATATCACTCGCTAACGGTGAAGGAAAACATCGTGAGAAAACCTGCATGCGTTAGAATTTATAAAAAAAAAATTCTAAGGTGTGTGAAGTCTGCCAATCCGCACTTGGCCAGCGTGGCAGACTATGGCCTTAACCCTCTCAATATGAGA
>DWDT01002337.1:0-13911 GCA_018245595.1 Microceris scylla | reverse complement strand
GTCGATACACCTAGTCTTAAGATCCTAGTACTACCCTATCGCCTCGGGAGCGGCCCACATTCCGCCTTCCCGGCACATTGTGTCCGTGTGAACCTTTATTACCCCCATAGAAAACTGTGAAAGCCGCCCAAGGAAGCATTTGTGAGCTGCCTGAATGAAACTGACAAACAACCCGGTTTCAGTGATTTCGTGCCGTTTTCAGGATACCTTTCTTCTTGTAAGCTGTTCTTCGGAAAGAAAGGACCGCCCATGTTTTGAATTTTATTCAGTGATGTCAGTAATTTTGTTTATTTAATTAGGCTGCAGATTTCTTTACACCTTTGATTTTCCATGATCAGACCAGGACGTAATCCGTCAACATGTAATCTGCATAGAATTTGAGGGGAAAGTTTGAATGATTATTTTAAAAATGAGTCAAAATAAGAAATAATGTAGCGGACTGGTGAAGGGTGTTGTTCACTAATAAAATGATGAGTTTGTGTAAATATGCACAGAATTTTCATGTTACTAAAAGCTACGAAATTGTCTTTACGTAGTTTTGGTTCAAAAATGGATTTTGGTTCAAAGTCCTTCATTCAAAAATACGCTTGAATGCTTGATGTATGTAGATCTGCCGCTTTTTGAAATCTAGAACCAGTAAAAATGTGGATAACAAGCCCTGAGAATGTCAACAGACTTAAGACGAATGCTTTTTAGCCTCTCCTCCTTTACCCGGCGCATTATATCCGTACAGACCTTAACTGCTCCCATAGCTCATGAAAGCCCAAGAAAGCATTTATGCGCCAATGAATAAAAGGCAAACAACCCGGTTTCAGTAATTTCGTTGCGGTTTCAGAATTCTTTTCATCTGGCACCCATTTTCCGATTTAACCAGCTTCATTGGTTGCCGGTTTTGTATCGGTAAATGAGTTTCGTTTTGTGGAAAGGTTAATTCGCTTTTGAGTCGGATTTGTTGTAGCCCCTTGACGTGAAAAGCTTTTTGGATTGCGAGCGCCTTCATCAATATTGTGTCTAAGGTATTCGTTATTTATGTTTTAGTTATTATTATTGAGGAAACAAAATAATAAAACAATCTACTGTTAACGTTCGTACCTACCTATCAAGCTCAAAATTCTTTATAAAATATCCGATTCGTCAGAAATAAAAAGTAAAGATCCTTCATTCTTAATCCACTGCGTTAATAAAACAATATAATATGGGCGTTAATTAACGTCTCGGAAATAAGAATGATGAGACAAACTGCTAAATTAGTAATGGCACTCGCCTGCTACTTAACGCAGTGAATCACATTTTCCTTACAAAACTTTTCCCGACTTCTTCGTGTAACTAAGCGTGCACTATTTAATTATGAAACACCCCTGCCCCCACCCCGCGGTCCTCCACAAAGGGACAGAAAATATGATTTTCTCAAAGGCTTCTTTCAGCTGTGCAGTAATACTAAAATAAGTTTTTATGCTAATGCGGTCACTATCGCAGTTGGGTCAATATTTATTTTATAGAACTGCAATGTAAGATTGTTCGCCTTCTTTAATAGAAAAAGTGTTTAATTATTAGTGACTTTACATGACAACAGCCGATAGATAACTTTCAAAGACAAAGAAATGAGCCCGCTATACTAATGCCATTTGATCTCATGGATTGCGCTTAAGTTTGCAATTACCAAGAGACAATATTATTTCATATGATCCTCACGAATGTACATTTAGAAAAGAACTCAAAATCTAGTTTCTTGCTACAATGATTTACAATGGAGGAGACACAAATAACCGTAGATACTTACACCCGTGAAATTGGTCAAAATTGTTCGAAAAATCGAACATTAACAAAGGTCCATTGGTCCATATGGTCGATACGGTCATAAAATGCAAGGATGAGACGTAATCAGAGACCCTAATAGCGAACAACAGATTAATGCGGCCATTACCACAAGTCAGCTACCAGCCAGCGACAAAGGTGAAATCGTGAGGCGCGGAGCACAAGAAGATTATTTCGCTTGAACTAAAACCATTAGAAAACAAATGCTATCTACGGTCGCTTAGCCGACATTGACATTGATGTTTCTGAGCTCATAGGCAATGCGGTAAATATATACCTAACTCCAGATAGTTCTAAGTTTGTAAAATTTTTATATAAGTCAGTTTGTATATTGAGGTCAGACTTGACATTCAAAGTGAATTGAAATAGTGCTGATAAAATCGGCAGTGCAATTTAGTGAAACATTTGGTTTCATGGTCAAAAACAAAATGTGTCTAAAAGGTTATTCAAATTTTGGTAGGCCCGCTCTATTATACCTATTCTGTCTAACATTAAAACGAATATGACCGTTTCTCCACAATGTTTCTTAAATTACACTCTTAATTATAGTTATCATAATTACAAATACATTATGTTAGTATACAGATATTCAAGAATTGGATTATGATAGGAAACAACTTCGGTACCTTGACTGCTATGAAATATTTTTGTTACCATAAAACAAGAAGAATATTAATAACAGCCTGGTAGCAGGACCTGCTTCCCAGATATTTGCTTGTAGAGATATAATGCTGATCTCTCTACATTTATCGCTAAGTGGCAGTGGTTAATACATATGACCAAATTTGAAACATAACATTTTACATAACGAGACACGTGTCTCAAATTAGCCATTGGTTGCAGCGATTATTCTTTGTCTTGTAACAACCAAAAGTTCAGCGAAATCATTATCAGACACAAATTTCTACCGATTTAGTAAACGCTATATCAGATAACGAGCACGCTAATTTGATACTTATCAACATACAAATGTAACTGTGACCAAAATTGTAACCACTACTGTGCTAGCGTTACCCACGTTCAATTAAACTGTTCCGATTGAACAAGTTAATTTCAATATTGTGGATAATGATATAAATCTGCAGAACACGGCGCGATAAATTTGTCCCACCGGCTAGAGGGTATTTAACATAATTCAATAAACATTTTACACCTAAAAGTAACTATCTTAGAATATCTATTAATTATGCGAATCCTGTTAAGTACTCGTACTCACGCGTACTCAAAAATATTTCCTATATGGCTATAGTTCTGTCATCATGCAAGGTCCTTAAAGCGGTTGGTAAAAAGCACCGAACCAAATATCTATAGTAGGTATTGTTACAAATCTTGTTAGATTTGTAACAATAGGTACTATACAACAATTTATGCTATAGTATTACTACTATAGTATATACACTATAATACACTTCTTGTTAGATTTGTAACAATATTATATGCACGAAAGGCATAGAAGCACGCCAGTTTCGGCGACATCTAACTACCCCATAAGCCAGTATCTGCCTTAATTAATCAAGACAAGTGACTGTTGATCTCCCTTAACACTTACCTACATGCATCAAGATTCGGATTGTAAAGGTATCTGTTTTGTAATTCTTTCATATTTCCTTCTCTCCAATATTATTGTTAGTATTATTTATTAAAGGACTTAAATTAAAACTATATGTTACCAGTGTTAACGGCAGTTACTAATAGACAAATGTCTAGAATGCTTACCGCTTCTTTTTAACCTCAACATAATCGCTCGATACAATGGTAAGGATGATATTAAAGTGTATCAGACAAAGCTAAGAAACTAAGAGATTATCAAATATGATCTTTAGATTGTATGAGTATGTTCACGATAGTCTCTTGAAACACACAACACCTCGAACACCATTTACATGTCCATCCGTACATAGAAACACCTGCTGTCCTCCAGAAAACTGATTAGATTTCCAACTGACCACAGTCTTTCGTAAATGCCCAGGTGTTTCCGAAACTTATAAGACGCAACTAATTGATTCACATAATAATACGTATATTAATCGTGAACATCGATAAGACGACTGACAGCACTATTAAACACGAGCCAGTCGATGCGCTGATTGAACGGCCATACATCATGCCTACACTCAATATTTGCGTATTTAAACCAACAACTCACGTGTTCTAAACAAATTAAAAGCACGACTCAAAGATTATCTTAACTAGAATTTTAATATGCCTCCAACGAGTTGCTAAACATAAGTAGGTAGGTACTCGTACATACACAATTGTGATGTAACGACCGTAAAAATAAATTTGTTCGAAACATGACGCCGAGTGAAAACACTGTTTCATGTTAAAGAATTTTATCTTGTATCAAACAAGTATAATCACGTGCAATGTAATTAATTACGCAAATTACACAAATTATTCACGTGCGTAAACACAACGGAAACTCTGTTCATAGCCGAACAAGTTTTATTTATTGCTGCAATTAAAACATAATAAACCTTAAAAATATGCCTTGAAAACGTTTAGATATTTGTGTCAAAATAAAAGTAATTTATTATTTGCGTAACGAAATATCCGCGAAATAAAATGTTTGTACGTTCTGAGTGATTTATTCTCATAGATAATTTAGGTATCGATAAAATTTCACACAGCACTACAATCTAGAAAGGCATAAATGTTATAATGTGGGCTTGTTTTGAAAACTGCTTAATTTGTAAATAATGAGAGTTCGAGGACGGATGAGCGGAAAGTAATCAAAAAAACCACAGAAATATACAAATATAAAATATAACACTGTGTTAACATACATACTCATAAAAACAAACCTAAACTACCGATTAGCCTTTTGAATCCCGGTATCGCGTGTATTTAGCATTAATCCAGTTGGATAACCACCCGGGAGACATGCGCAGAATGATATCCGGCGATTACAAGAAAGAAAATAGCAAAACGTGGACGAATGGAAGGAAATCTCGACCACAAAGGCGTACCCATTTCCACCGATCATTGTGCTAGAGCGCAATAGCACGATGGTGGTGTCTCCGTCTAACAAAGACGCCGGCGGCCGATGCGCAAAAGAGATAGGCATCGCACAATAGACAATTGTTATCCCTACCACTCGGTCCGCACTGCCCTAGTGAAAGCTATTCCTGCGAATTTGAAACGTAATATTACGAAACTGGGCGGTATAAGGTCGACGTTCGCTTGCAGGCCGAACTAGAATAATGCAGCCAATAATTTGATTCGGCCGTTATCATTGGGAAAACAATAGGTTTAGTGGCACGAGTGTGCCGTGATCCGGATGCGAAGTGGATTGGTAACGTGCGAGTGTAGGCGTGATTTTACGAGTAACGTGAGATCACGGCGTAGACCAAAAGGGAAACAAAGCAGTAATATTGGCTCGTATTTAGAACACTTTGGCAGCCACGTATGATAATGCTAGTTATTTTGCGTCGGAAAATGTACGAGAAAAATTAGTGACGCGTGCAACATCTCAAGATAAAACGAGCAATCCACTACGGAATTTGATAAATCTGATATTTCGTAAACATTTTTACGCACGCGGATATCGCTTGAAGATTCTTTTCGCGTGTAACGAATCATATCTAATCATTGGAAACGGTAATTTAGTGCAAGGGAAAGAAGGCCTTGTTTATATTCTAGAAATCGTTCATAAGATTTTTACAGTCGTTACTTGATGATAAGATCTGAAATCGAATGTTTAACGTGGCGTCAGGACTTCAGGAACATTAGGCGACAATATTGCAACCGAACATCACGTAAATGCATAATCACCTAAGACTTATGAAAATATTTCTTTCATAAGTCGTAGGTGATTATGCAGTAGGTGATATTGCGTAGGTGATTAAGTGATCATAAATTATAAGACATGAAATTGTTTAATTCGCTAGTTTTCTATCTTCTTATTCTTCTTTTATAGGTGTGCTAGCACCTTAATATTTCCTACAAAAGCTTTCTAACGAATACATACATATTTAATTGGATTAGTTAATAAAACGTTGACACTACTAACGTGTAGGTATAAAACCGCAGTGTAATTAAAATGAACGTTTTTCCTTTTTCTTTCAGCGTTCACGTAACAAATATTAAAATTCATAAACATATCTTGGTGGAGGCGTCGCGCGGCGTCACTCAGTGGTAGAGTCAGTAGTTTTTTTTTAAATAAACTCAAACGTTTTTTAATCAAAAATGCTGTCACCACGTGTCCGACAGTCCTCCAAGTTTCTTTCACCAACTAATTGGTGTGACACTCTAACCCCTGAACGTCAGGAAATATTTTTTTCACATTCCGGAGCAACGTTTAAAAGGCGAGACTCGTTGACATAGGTGATTTTAGCGGCTCTACGATTTAATGTAAGTGACATGTTGGAAAAACGTTTAGTGTGCGCCACCTGAAAGAGATTTTCATGTAAGTGAGTGGGTTACACTAAATTATTATCTATCTGTATCGCTCGTTTTTTCTGCAGCCGACAGTCGCGCTAAAGGTCTAGCAAATTTATTCTGCGTCATTGGCAACGGCTGCAAAGTTAGACATAATTTGGAATGTAATAAAAAGTATATAAATACTAATTAACTATGTACCTATGATTTTCGATACGCATGACTTTACGTTGCAAACATTTTTCAAGAGATGCTATACAAATTATGCTAGATAAGTTCTGCAGGTATATTATTGTAAGATATTGTCTTGCAGTTTGAGATAATCAATGCAGTATGAATTGTTCTATAATATTAAAGCTCATCATAAAACTGGAACTATTATTATATCGTCACGCCAAGTTCCTTGCGGGGTAGACAGAGTACCTACATTAAGTATCAAATACCTCTATCCTTACAGACCAGACGTACTTTTCAATATTCATCATCATCGTCGCCTTCATATGTCTCATATATTTAGCTATAGTTATTCTGTGGATAAATTAGGAACAAAACTTTGGCTTATTTGTCCACATATCTACATTTTAAAATGTATGTTACTAATAAGAGTGAGTAATCAGAGAGCTTTTAATAATAAGAACGTCCCAACGTCACTGTCAACACGAGAAATAAAAATAAATTCATTAATACACAAAGCCGGATGCAGACTAAAAGCTATCCTGCAATGTTATTAACGTACGATATACACTTATAACTACACGTATGCACACATTACTAAAAACGACAGGAGAAAAGTCCGTATCGTCAAAAACAAAGATAAAAATGGCCACCCCGTTAATTTATTTGTCTTTAATTTTTAAAAACAGAACGCGGCAGCCGACCAATGAGACGCATCCCTCGACTGATTGTCAATTAGCGACATCAAACGGGCTTTTTGCGAATTAAGCGCTCGTTTGTGTTCATTTTTTGTCCAGCTACCGACGAGTACGGACGCTTCATGCGTTTTTCCGTTTCGATGTTTCATTTTCATATTTCCGTTTGTCTGGTCGTCTGGGGGAGGTCACAATGTGGGGTGTTTGACGTAGTTATCAACGCACTCTCCCCATTTATATTCTGATTAATTTGAATGAGTGCCCTTGCAGAGATTAAAGTATTTTTGTTTTTGCTCACAATCTGATATTGTCCAACTGCACTCAGTCAAATGATCTTTCCCTAAGTATCGCGTTTGGTATAATTAGAATTGTACGTTAAATTTATTCACATTCGTTAGCACAGGAATATTTCACAGTTACGTTCAGGAAAAAGGTATCCATATATGAATAACATAATCTTTCATATTTGCCACTCTATACAATGTGTGAATTTGTAAAAAGGACTGCAATATGAGATTTCCCTTTACATAAGCTATGCTTTGAAATTACAGCCTCTATAATCCATACAACCAATCGAAAGCGCACCTGAACCTAAACAAACCCGTCTGGCAGGAGAAAACAACGAATGCGGATTGAAAAAAAATCCAGCGAGTATCGAACGCCTATTTCGAATGGATCCGGAACGGAGTCAACAAAGGGACGTTCTGTGTTTGAAAAAAAAGCGCGCGAATGCGAACGTGAGGCCGCCATTAGCCGTTCCTATTTGCAGCGCATCTATAGCTGCCTCTTCAATCTCTACCGTGAACAATTACAGGGTTGACGTGAGCGAGTGTAATGCTAAAGGAAATAAGAATACCGGGATTTTTGCGACCTATCTACAGTGCAGTGTGGGGCGCTTTTGACTGATCCGGCTTTACGAAACACACGTATCTTTTGATAGGATCACATTGTGGTTGAAAACAAGAGGCGCAGCCGTATCGTTTGTACGGTAAAATGAAATGTAACGACACCTTTATATCTAAGCTTCGTTTTTGTCACTAACTTACCCGTAAAAAACAAGTTTGTGACTGAAATACACGGCGTAAATACGGAATAACTAAAAGGTGAATTTACATTATGGTTCCACATAACTTACACATAAATGAAGCATAGAAATATCATCTAGTGTTCAAATATTGCAATATATTAGAAGCATAGTAAATATGTATACCTACGTACTTTAGTTAGTATTGCACTATCTACAAACTAATTTATACCTGAATAGACATGACATCTCATGAAATACTGTTTTCGAACAGGAATAGCCTTCCTGTCACGAACCTTCCGCTAACAAAAGTAAAACCTCCAAGGGTACACATTTTAAAGAATAATGAAGAATCATTTGGGCATTAGGTATAAACTTTTCATCATTTTTTTCTGAGCTGATAAAGAACACTGATAATCATTTTGTTCACATTTTGCACGACTATTTAAATTCAGAAAGAGTCTCTAACTGGATACTATAATGTGATTGTAAAAGCAAGAAGCACTATGTATTTTAATAATGTTTTCCTCCCGTTATGACTCGTCTACGACAGCATTTTAATTTCATCCTATTTGGATACAAATTTTTTGTCGCGACCTGATAATGCGGATTTCATACCCATTTTCCTCTCTTATTACCTAAATGTGAAACTGCAAGCTTCCAACTTCTCCATAATGTTCTCTATTGATTGCAAAGTCTCCTAACTCTTATTTGATCAGCGTTGTTCACCCTTAATCCTTATTCTAAGAGAAGATCCGTGTCCAACAGTAGAACGATAGCTACTTACTCTGAGACGAAGTTCATGTTTAACAGTGGAACGACAGTTGGCTTGAGATGCGAGTAAATTACCCAAATATATAAAGTGCAGTTCCAACGATCGCGCTGGCAACCCTGGCGTCGTGTGATCGAGTTTTTATCGATGATTCATTAGTATGAGCGAGTCTTTGTTGCGAGCGCCCTAACACACACCAGCCGTTATATATTCACTCGGTATTCATGAAAATTGATTTGAGATGAAAGGATTTTTCATTCCCATTGTATCTGCGATCCGAATTAAAGACAAATTGCACGTTCAGAGCGTTCAATGGAAGCTCGCTACCCAATCCAACAAATGTTAATGATTTTTCACGTGAGTTTCTTTCTCTGGTAGCCATTATTTATTTGGATGTGAATAGGGTTGTATGGATGTTTTATGTATATTTGGAAAATGCTGTGGGACAGTATAGTTATTTATATATATCTTTTATTCATAATGTTATCGTTGCTGGCGCGGAATTTAGGTAAACTGACTGTTAAACATTTTTACATCCCTATTTCAATTATTTGGTCCTGTACCACATCATAGCAAAAACTATTGATATGGACCTCTTATAAACTTTTAACTACTTTTGGTTATTTTTAAAGCATGTTGAACGTTAAACTGTTTAAACGGGGTTCTCGTCAAGAAAGGCAGGACAATTCTTTGGAGAATGAGATGATTTCAGTTTCCTCAACAGCTACGTTGGAGTATCGATGTGATGGAAATCAAGGTTTAGGTGCAGAATTGCATGGAACTTATTTCATGAAACAACCGTTTCAATCTTTGATTATACAAATGTTTACACGTATGTAACCAATACTAGAAAACCCAGGACGCCTGCCGCTGTTTTCGATTCGACACAAAAAATAAACAGACTCCACAGCTGCAACGCTATTGGAAAAGGTATGTTTTGTGGGTTTTTGTAGATATGTGTGTATATTCAAAAATGGTGCAGTCGTATACAGAGCAAACTTCATCTATATATAAAGGTAAAGGATTCATACATTTATTGTTCCATGGTAAATTTTAATTGGATACCTTTTTTAATGTAATTTAACGCCAACAAATACTTCATAAAGCCCTAGAATGCAGCACTTTAGTCACCTTGAATACCAAACTCAAAGATCAAAACGGAATTTGTACTGTATCTGTACACTGATGTAAGCTGAAATTGCAATTTCAAAACGATCAATAGAAGTTCGTTATTCGATGTCAGTTTCCATCTACGAACAAAAGGTGAGGATTTTAAAGTCGCGTCAAGAGACGTATCATGAAAGCCAAACTTATCTTTGTGATATGCGGTGAATAACCTTTTCAAAAAGATCAAAGATTATATCTTCATATGGCATTAAATATACATTTTCAGTCACAAGGTCTCAAAGAATTACAACTTACAAGTTTTTTCAAGTAGGTGTCACCAGATTGAAATATAGAGGTTTTTATTTAAATGTTATTAGGTGAAGTAGTTTTTTTTACGAAAACCACATGAACTAATACAATTTAAATGGATGTGACTTATTATTTCAATAATACAACATAATCACAATTGTAATTCTAAAATGTACAAGAGACAAGCTAACCAACACAGAGGAACTGCATAAAGGATTAAATCGAATTTTAAAAGAGTGGAGTACAAGAGGGTTCTTTAAACTTAGCCGTGCAGTCCTTTCGGAAGGACTCGAAGCGGAACAAACTTAATTTGCTGAAGGGTAAACAAACGGACCCCGTGAATTACAATTTGGGAACCCGTTTTAAGAACATACTGTTCGTTAGGTATCTAAATACATTGTTATACTTTTTCTTTATTTTTGGAGTAAATTATTTAAAAAAAATGTATTCAAATAACATTAATATGTTTTATAGCAGACTAAAAAAATAAAATAAAATAATAGAGGTAAATGATAAAATAGGCCAATTTCCTAATTGCAGAGAAATTTTCAGTGAGTTTGTATTCATACTGACATTCTGCAGATTTAAATATTTATTATTTTAGTAGCCAGGTTCGTCTTAGCATCTCAATGCATACCTACATGCAACCTTTAAAAGTAGTTTGTGACCAGTCCTAATATATGTATGTTCTAAGCTTGCCTATATTAATATATGACAACAAGAGATAATACTTTTTCAATATTATACTTGCTTAGACGAAGCATTATATCAAGAGATTGTGCGGGAAAAGGAATATAAGTGTTAATGGTTAATTTGCATATAAACAATACCTCTACCTTTATATTAAGTAGTACACTAAAGGAAAATAAGGTATCTTGAATTTGGAACATACAAGTATAGATATGTGTATGACACGGAAGTGATGGATACATTTTTTATCGTGTAGTGTCCGAGTTTTCCTTATAATAAACACATGTCAAGACAAACTTGAATTTTTACAATTTGCTGCTTATGAAATCGGCTTGTCTGAGACAGTGATGTAAAGGGGGGCAAGTTGTTGTTATTCAATTCGTCTTAACCCGTGACTGCGCATGCTAAGTAGCCGTCTGGACATCGGGGGTAAAGGTGTACCTACTGTCAATAAAGTTGGGAATCTATCTTGTTATTACGGAGGGTTAGTTTTAGATGTACTTTGAATGGAAATTAATATGCCTCCATAACTTTGTGTGTTTGATTTTGTATTTCTTTTTATATTTTATTTTGATCATTGATTGATTAAAACGACAAGGCTGTGATTTTTATTTTTATTGCTATCAATTTTGCTCATTTTACCTAATTATCGTAGAGGCCTTTAGAAAATAGGACATATCTACATCCTTTTCTGTTTACTTAAATATTAATCGAATTACCTCCATTTCAGTATGATATCTCTCAAGTACTCCTAATACTCAAATATTTTATACAATTTGCAGTAAACTACATACCTTAGCATGTTCCTGCTGAGCCAGCAGCTGTTCCCGTACCATTTGCAGTTGGAGAATCATTTCGGAGAGCTGCCTCTCTTTCTCCAGTACACTCTCGCCAGCCAGGGCTTGCAGCGCGGCAGCGTCAAGCACCCCTCGTCGCTCGCTGTGAGAAAAATATTTAATTAGGTATGCGTTAAAGATTCATAGTCATTACTAACCGTAATTTTTAGACATTTTGAGGAACCATAAATAATAGTTTCAATGTTTTATAATATTCCCGTCCCCCGTGCAATGTCATGAAAATTTCGCTATTAAATTGTGCAAGTGCTTATTAGGGAAGGCCTGGGTTCAGCAATAAGCTGAGACAGACTGATGATAAGGATGATGATTATGACCAGGTATGTATGTGTGTTTGTGTGTATGTGTGTGTGTATATGCATGTTCATGAGTAGGTATGTGTATTTATAATTATATATGTACCTACAATTATAATCTTATTACATATTTAACTATAGTACATATCCTACTTGTTTTCTGTTTTTAAATTAAATTAGCTAATTTAGTGCCTACCACAACTCTCCATCATTACCTGGGTTGACTGCTAGAAAATGCTTAGTGGCAGTGGTCCGCCCTTTGTTACCAACAATTAAGAATAAATAAACACTTCCGACTGATGATGCCTTTACTTCCATACTCGTATAGAGATACGCTAGAATGCTAGAGTAGAGAACATTTCGCAACAAATTAGTGTGTAAGCTTGTTATATTTTTAAGTGAAATATAGGAATGTAACATGACTGACTAACAACAGACATAGAGATGTTGTTGATGTGTGAATTCTGCAGTGCTATCGTCCAAGTATATCATGAAGTAGGTATATGCATAATATATCATGAAATGTCATAGGTATATTATATTATACATATTAAGAATTATTAAATATATTATTGTTAATTTTTACTTAATTGTTTATTTAAAGCTAGATTACACAGGGCAAATGGCATGCCAAATGACGTTCAGTCAGTCAGCCTTAAGTAAGTGAGTACCTACATGAGGTAGTCACAAGAAAGCCAGTGACAATAATTATCTGCTACCCACAAAACATTCACGCTCTGTATTTAATACTTCTATATTACTTTCACAGAATAATTATTAATACGTTCAGCAGGCAAACAGAAAGTTCCAGAACACACTAGGAAAGTTTGCGAGCTCCCGGTAAATAATTCATCCCGCCGGTGTACTGATAACCCGCTCGCGCTCGACATGTTGACTAACAAAGGTTGTTATTACATGCTCGAACTTCTCTTACTACGGATTATCGAACTTGTTTTAAGTTAACATACTGTACAGTTTACATAATTTGTTATGCTGTGTACATAATTTAACATGCCGGATTTTATACACAATTTTTCATACTGTAAAGAAAAAAACGACTTTGTACTCAGTAAAATACAAAATGGTAAAACTCAATGGACAATTGGAGAGGCCTATGTCCAGCAGTGGACGGGAATAGACTGATAATGATGATGAAAATTATGAAATCTGACTTCCTACTGCGTGGACTGTAAAATACGAAATGGCACGTTTTATTGAAGGTGCTCATAGTGTACTTCCTTTATTTTAAATTTTCTATTGCGAGTCGAATAAACTGACAATTGCTTTAAGTTATTTCTTAAAGTGCGTCGATTCATTTTACCCTTCATTATTAACACACCGAGCCCTTATGGCAAAAACGTCGTATGTCGTATGAGGCGTAGATGGATCCTAACTAAAATTACAGCTTACAGTAAAATTAACGAGGAAAAAGATTATATGCAGATGTATTATGTTGGTGACCTTGGTACGTCTCTGGATTTCACCGTTTCGGATTTTATTACGTAGAGCATTTTCGAGCATAGCATTTTCAGGACCGGAAGAAGTGGCGCCGGTTAGGCAGGTCTATGTCCAACAGTGAACATCTAAAAGTTGACGGCGATGGTGATCATGTATTACGTAAAATAAACGAATGTTTCTTTAACGCTATAGATACTTTTTAATTGGTCCTTGGATATATTAGCTAACGTTATTATAGTATTATATTTACTAAATCGGTAAAATATTCATCGGTATATTTCGGTAGAAAATTCGAGAATATCATTTCAAAACCATGTTCCGTAGTAAGGGTGTAACA
>DWDT01002336.1:0-13912 GCA_018245595.1 Microceris scylla | reverse complement strand
TGTCTCTCCAGGATTGTATTGAAAATTAGAACTGTTGGATCCGCCCAGAATCATCGACAAATCCTATGTGAGAAAATATAGGGTACCTACACGATAGTGAACTGAAGAAAATATAAGAAAAAATTTATAATCAACATTTTTTGTTTGATATCATAATCTAATTAATTAAAAGCGGTTTTTTTTATCTATGATGCAATAGATTTTTTTTATCATTCCACTGCTGAACACAGGTCTTCGTTCAGAATTAGAGGGAAAAACCATAATTGATCACGCTGGCTAATCGTAATAGACTTAATAACCATCAATATTAACTAAAATTATTGAAACCGACAGCTTTTTCTTGCAGTCGTGTTTGTTACCAGCCGCTGATGTCCGCCGCCAGTAACGCCCACCTATGACCGTTGATTGGTCGTTTGTCACTTTAGGTAAAACTATATACATATAAGTAAGTATTTGTACATAAGTATTTGAAAATCGAAATCAATTCGTACATCGTCACGTTTTACGATCGCTGAAGCAGCTTGGTTTACGTACCAATAAACTTCGTCGTCGCTCAAAAAACCAAAAAGTTAGGTGAGGATAAAACCGGGTATTATCTCGAGAGAGGCGCGAGATGGCGGTGTCAGCGCAGATTATACGTAGCAGTGCGACTGTCGTTTCAGATTTAGACAAATTCACCCCGACACCCTGCTTATGGAGCGTAACGGACTGCGACACACGGACGGAAAGAACACATTCTAAATACATAATATATTTCACATAACCTTCTTTATTCTTCTGTATTTTTTTTTTCATTATTGAAGGTCGTGCTTCTGAAAGTGTTTCGTAGTGGTGTGTCAGATTAAATCACATAAGCTTATAATGTTTTTATTACTCTCTCTCTTAATCCCTTTATAATTACACAGTTGAAAAACGGATCTCCTCTCGAAAGGCTTTAGGTTATTGTCTGCCGCGCTGGCCAAGTGCGGGTTGGCAGACTACACACATACCTTAAAGAATGCTTTATTACCCATCAGTGGTTTTAAATTCATCAATATTTAATTAACTAATTTCATGTTGTAATTGCAAAGAAATGCAAAGAATGCAAATAAAATATAAAACGATAACAAATGTATTTAGGTAAATGACATACTATATTTAAATTTAATATAATTGTTAAACAATATAATAACTTATTCTTTTACAGAGAGAAAAGTAAATAATATTCATTTAATATGTATATTAACATTAAATTGATGTCATTTAATAAATGTTATAAGTAATATCGCTTAACAAACCTGTAAACTGTGTGTCGGGAGTATAATCGAAGCCAAGCTAAAATATTTTTTGTTCCGCGAAACAACGGATTGGAGGTTCCTCAATTTCGCCGCACAAGTACCACCTAAGCAGGAATCCACGTCCAATTCACTTGTCGTTACCGACGTTTCACTTACCAGACAACTCTCGGAACGCTATGAATAACACCATAAGGTTAAAAATGGATTGTGTTTAAAAAGCCTTCGTGAGAACAAACGAGCTACTACGCCCGCTACCTTGCCGACGGGTACAGTCAGCTCAAAATAATTGGGATTGCTATAAGGACTTGAATTATTAAATTTTCCACGAATAGCATTTTATTTATTTTGATAAATGAATAAATTTTGCTTTATCAAAATAAATAAAATCTCATATCGTTACTGAAGATGTGTTTTTAGTGTGAATCCTATTTGATATTTATAAATGGATGATAGAATACTTGACGCTGTCTAAAATCAACTACGTATGACTTGCTTAGACATGCTATGAATGTACTGTATCTTGCAAGATAATATGTATAATATCACGCTTTTGTTTCCCAGAAAAGGGTGTAAATGCAACACAATTTTGAAAAACTTATCAAAAAATACAAATAAGATTAGGATCAAAAATATTCATCAAAATAATTCATCAAATTAAGAACATTTAAAACTCTGACTATATTTTTCTTGTATAAGTTCTAAATTTCAAGCTTCTGAACACCTTATACATAACACAAGGATATTTTATGCATTACATTACATGCAGTTTCCCTGAAACTCTTAATGGTGCGGTTGTTTCGAGAAAATTTATATATAAATATGACGGTAAGTATATTGCGCACGGAAAAACGAATATCATTGTCACACAGATATTGAATTCGTGGAATAATATGATGTTAAAGTTATATCCGATTTTCTTATAATAAATAAAAGGTATACTTAATCTTTTTTATATATCACCCTCTATTCCATAGTGGGTCGTATAAAGTAATTGATGAAATGACGAATTGAACTACTCGTCCCTGCCTACCCCTTCGAAGAAAATTTCTAACTACACAGTGCCTTTACCCTTATGCATTTGAATATTCGAAACGACAGAAATGTCCATTTCATCGATTTTAGGATGTGTGTATGCATTTTTCAAAATTTAATGTGCCTTTTTGAACAGCATTCTTAAATAAGCATTTCTGGTGGTTAATGGTAAAAAAGTATAAGCATCATAAAATTTTTCATACATTTTTTAAGCTGCTTTATAGTATCGTATCAAACCTTATAATAACATTTACAATAGATTTCAAAAGACGGTCCTGATGCCCAGAAACGCCCTTCAAGTTGCGATAGGGTACGATTTACAGGATGAAAACAACCCCTTTATAGTATCACCGCTTTGCGGTGTTACCTTTAAAGGGTCGGGAGCAAGTATCGAACAAGTACGTGAAAGTTTTCGAAATTCCAAAGCTTTCAAAGAGAAGAAAGACCCTTTCATAAGAATGTTTAGGAACAGTTTGTAGGTAAAAAGCGTCACAGATATATCAGAATAAAGATAACACGACTCATACAGAAACCATTTTGTAGAATTAGGGATTTAATTTTAGTCAAGGACTTAATTTGGAGAACCCTCTATATGGCATCTATCATTTTAAGCAGGCGTAACTGGTGTAAGATCTAGTTAACAGAATAGTACAAAGTCCATCAGTCAAGAAAGAGTAGACTGCTTCGTAGGTCGCGTCGCATAGTACGTTTGCTGCTCGAAAGTTCTTGGACTCCAAACAAGTGTCGCGTATTATTGAATTTTTCGAACGTCCATTTTTTTGTAAAAGTTTCTAGTTGTGGTTCGGAGTCTGGATCTATGCTCAGCGTATAGCAATAGGCTCGCCACCTATTCCTCTGTGAGGCGTAAACGTAACTAATGAAACGAAATGTACACCACTTCCCTGCCTACCCTTCGATGATTACGGGCGTGACGTTTTTTAATTGGCTAGTTACGAGAAATGTTTATGAATATTTATTTTTATAGATCATCATCATCATCACCATCATGCGCCTATCTAAGTCCACTGCTGGACATAGGCCTCCTCAAAAGGGAGTTTACATATTATGATAAATACAGATACATTATTAATGTGTTGAGGGAAATTAAATTAGAAAATACACACAAGGTACTCAAACAATATGTTGATATCTTTCAATGCTTCCTGAATTAATAGCTGGAAGAACGGAAAATTTCATTTTGAAATATTCAAAGAAAAGGTGAAAACGACGGGAAAAGTAGTGGAATCTAATTCAGTAGCTTCTACAAAGTTTTATTGAAGTTCTTTAAATACACTGTGAGGGATTTTTTGCTTTCATCAGGCAAATTAATGACTACTTAAGTATTAATCTGCATATAATTTCGAATATCTATATATTATATTAAATCTTTCGTTCTTTGGAAAAATCGGATACATGTCGTGTTTGTCGTTTTTTTTGTATTTTTTTTATTTTAGGCTCCAATTCCATGGGACGTAAACGCAACTGGTGAAACGTGGGACTTACTGCTTTGTTTACCTCTTCGGGGATTACAGGCGTGATGTTACGTTTTTTTTTTTAATTTTAATGTAATATATGTATGGACCTGATCGAACATTGATTTAATTCAAATATGACAGATTTATGTTTGACAAATTCAATGGAAAATCGTGTAAGACAGCAGAGTCCTATAACCCAAATAACTATATAATGATGATTTTAACAGTCAGTCAAATTCAACAAGAAAACAAATGAACTCCAACACGATGTCCGATAGAGCTTTCTATCTACATACTTCGCGTATAAAAAAAAAGTAGCAATTGAGCACAAAGCATTTCCTTTGCATTATCGTTTGAGCGGTATAATAGAAATCAAAGCGCTGCACAGTCTCTGTCAGGTCGCTACAAAGTTTCTCAGAAGCCGGAGAAAACAAAAGAATTGAACTCGAAATCTCCGTGTATTTTAAAACATAGTCACATTCGATCAGTTACTAATAATAACTATAATAAGATTCCAAATTCAAAAGCTTTATTTCCAGATAAGATTATTGTTAAATACGAATAATTAGAATTCTGTACAAGTACAAAATGCAAAGAGATAGGCAGAGAAGTGTAGTACACTCCCACAATTCACCAGTTACGCTTACGGTCCACAACGGAATCGGTGGTGAGCCTATTGCCATACACCGGGCACAGATCCAGATTCCGAGTCACTACTAGATTTTTTACTACAAAATCTAAGTTAGAAAAATCTCGACCCGGTATTTGAAACCAAGACCACACGATCAGCAGCCCTGTTTTGTAAACACTTGACCTACGAAGCAATCATAATATGAGTACAAATCATTAAAATGTAAAAAAATATAAAATTCAATATGATAAAATACAAATCTTTAGAGTTCGATAAAAATATGAAATAATGTGATAAAATACACAAAACGAACGACAATGGGTTGCAACAGGCGAGATATTGATTCAAAATTGAATTCGATTTATTCATTCAAAATCATCGATGCTTATAGCCCAAAATGGACAATATCCTTACAAAATATAGATGTAAATGGATAAAGATTTATTGCCATTTGTATATTATGATAGTACATAGATACGTAGTTGCGAGAGAGAACGCGTCTGTACCCGATTGGCGCAGTTCCAGTACATTAAACTCGAAGACACTGAATATTGCCGATAACTTGCAGTAACTATTGGAGAATATGTACATATATTCATGTTCATATTGTACCAGATACTGGCTGATGGGGGAGTCATAAGTGTCTGAAAGCGGCTTTATACTTGGAAAGCGATGAATGCGTAAAGGAGTACGTTATGTATGTGGGGATTTATATATAGGGATATTGAGATATTTAAACTGGTCTGATGATATAATAATAATATTGTATCTACGGGGTATGAATATCTGTGATTTTGTACATACGTGACACGTGACGAAACATCACGCCTGTAATTCCCGAAGGGGTAGACTGAGGAGTGTAGTAGTACACTCCCATATTTCACCAGTTACGTTTATGTCCCATGGAATAGGTGGTGCGCCTATTGCCATACACAGCACAGACAGACTCGGTGTACATATGGGTATATAAATATTAAAAAAGTAATTAAAGGTAGGTGGTGTTAACCTTCGAAAACACAAGTCAGCAATGAGGATTGAATATGATAACATACTTTTCCCTTGATAATCGCAGGTATGTTATAAATCAGTGTTAATCTTCCGAGAGATGTTACTGAAGGATCTACATACTGTTTTAGTTTTATGAAAGCGTATGTAAAAAACTATCCATGCTTTAGTTCTCAATAGAATATAGGTGAGTCTTTAAATTTATCAGTAAAGAAAGTTGGAAGGTACACAGTCGTTAGTTAAAGTAGATCCGGAAACACGATTGGCGTAATTCCAGATCGGATCCAGAGTTCTGGAGCAAAACTCAAATTCGAATTTAGATTCAAAAATTTCATCTCATTGTGTCATGCTACTGTTTGCTCTTAAATCTTCTAATTCTGAGAGATGATCCGTGCAAAAAGGAGACCGATATAAGAATTGACGATGGTGATGATAATAACGAAGATGATGTTGATGAAGATGATAATGCTAATGATGATGACGATATTGATGATGGTGATAATGATGTTGGTGATAATGATGATGGTGATAATGATGTTGGTGATAATGATGATGGTGATAATGATGATGGTGATAATGATGTTGGTGATAATGATGTTGGTGATAATGATGATGGTGATAATGATGATGGTGATAATGATGATGGTGATAATGATGATGGTGATAATAATGATGGTGATAATAATGATGGTGATAATGATGATGGTAATAATGATGATGATGATAGTGATGATGATGATAATGATGATGATTTGGTATGATCGATATTCCTAATGAACGTCATATTTATATATACTATGGCTTTTATCAAATGTATACAAAGAAAAACACACATCCATTATTATAGATCTACACAAAAAAATACTGAAGGTTAGAATTTGCGGAACGCTTTTTAATAAGGCTTTAATCCTTACATTACAAAATATTTTACACATTGTGTATTTTGTACGATAATGTTCAAACAGACAGCTGGTCGTGTTTGTCAATATCAAACCATTCGCATCGGCTCCCATTTTGTTGGATTAAAATGCTAAAACAAATAACAGAAAGGCCCGCTTTAGGTCTATCAATTTCAATCTATTGTATTACTTAAGTAAAAATCTACTGCTTTCTAAGCTTTTGTAAACAGCTTTGCTTAATTGTTTTCTGGAATTTAAGTCAATTTAATTCCAGACTTAATACTCTCCGTATTGTCTGGAATTTCTTTATATGTACATTCATATATTACTGATATGTTTATTTATAAATGAACTTTAACATTAATCGTTTCTTAAATTCGACATTTGTATCACAAGTTTCTAGTTCTTTAGAACTCGAATTTAGTTCGCATGCGTTTATAAGAGTACAGTTTTTTTTTTAAATATAGAAATGGAATCCTCTACTTTATAATCTTGTTTTTATTTAAATTTAAAAAAAATACGGAAGCGTAATTGTCATAGTTGCAACAACATATTATAAACAGCTGAGACGGACGATGTCGCCATAAGCCTTCTTTGATAAAAATCGACTTATACACATTTTCTCAATACAATTTAACGTTTACCGCTTAGTTACTATCGATTCATGTTATCCTGTAACCTCATTTTCCTGTGATTACATAATTATTGATAGGGATATCTACACATAACACAAGAGAGAATATTCTTGTGTTTGAACTACGTACGCAATCAGTATACAGAGTTAGTACGAGGTGGGTATACAATCGTTAGTCAAAGGCGAGATGGAACATGTTGGCGCTGTTCCAGTTCCGTAATGTAACCTCAGAGATGGGAGTGACACGATAACAGTGAATGGTAAATAACGGGTGTTATTAAGTTTACACAATGTAACCTAATGCTTACTGGTACACGTCATTGTATTAAATTAAATTACATGAAGTACATAAAACGCACACTTACGCCTATATCTCCCTGAAAAGATAGGCAGAGGTGTGTAGTACCCCCCTGCTTTTCACTAGTTATACGTTTTACTATGGAATAGGGGTTAAGCCATTAACAGCCTATAAAATATATATGTATGATAAAATGTATATTAAACTAAAATAAATGATAACGGACATAAAAGTAAGTACTGCAGTAAATATATATGACATTTGCCGTGAACCAGTGCCTACGTTAAAAGCGGTTTCCAGTTTTAATGTTAAAGTTTTATATATTTAATATATTCCATCGTTTAACTTTTTAAAGGCACTTAGCCGGTAATACGTATCTCCAACGATCTCCATGAGAGCACTCAGGGCGTTCATATATGTTCCAAGCTACTTTACAAGATGTTGAAACATCGTTCAACTGTGTTAATAATTCTGACCGCGTTTGATGATAGTATACAAATTAGGTAGGTAGGTATAGGTAAGTTACCTATAATTATTATAGGAAATTTACCTATAATTATTATAGGAAAGTTACCTATAAAATTTGTCTCACCTAGTGATCTACGGATAATACCAAATTAAACTGCTTAATACCGAATTAAAAGTACCGCGAGAATTTTATTTTGTGTTATAAGTACTAAAGCGTAAAGAGAAATAGGCATAAAAAAAAACCGGTTATTTTAAATGCATCGGTTATTTATGTGACAGGTTCATTAACAACAGCATCTTCATTGGCCTGTTTTAGTCCTTGGCTTGCTGCACTCTGATTTCCGCAGCCTTTTGCAAAGCGTCACCCATGACGTCTTGCAACTCATCGTGTCAAACAGTATCGATAATATTAGTTTTGTAATACAAAAATTACCTTTACTGTACCATTTGAAACCCGCGTCGTTTACGTGTCCTATAACGACCAACGTAACTTAATGTTTGTGACGATAAAAGATCGACAATGAAAAGTAAAACCCACTGCAGACCACACTGAGCTACACAATCATTAGTCAGAGGCGAGATGGAACACGTTGGCAGGGTTCCAGTGCAGTAATGTAACCTTAGAGCTGCGGTTGTTACGTGATAACAGCGCATGGTAAATAGCTCTTTGGTACGAGTGTGTTCGGTGCGATCTCCTCGCACCCTAAACTTTACAATGTTACTGTTCTTGTGCGATCGAAGCTGTAGCATGAATTTTGCTTTCGACCGAAAATTCTGGTTTCGGTACCAGTTTTAGTTTGGGCGAAAACAATATCAAAACTTTGGCGCAGCTGAAAGTACTCCAGTCATTATAGGTATATTTTGATCTTTTAAGTAATTACTACCTGGCATAAGTGTACCTACATAAAATTTAAATGTTAAGTGCCTATACTAAATTAACTAAATGTTAAGTGCCTATAATGAAGGCTCACATTTAATTTAAGGTTACGAAGATCTATAAAGTTAGATACAGCGTTAAATGTTACGGTAAAATTAGAATTTTATAAAATTTGCAGTAAGATCAGTAAATTGTATAGAGGTAAGTAAAAGTAAGTTTTGGTTTCGTTTTCGGCCGAAACTAGACGGGGATCCGAATTTTCGGTTACTATTTCGGCAACCAAAAATCGGGTTCCGGTGGGACTCTGTGTCGTGATTACGTTACGATTCTCTTTCTTAAAGTACTCTATACAGAACAGTTGTTTACTTTGAACATGACCTTACTCATACGTAACCAGTATATCACCATATAACAATATTCTAATATAAGTAGGTATATCCCCATTTTAAAAGATACATAAGCACACCTATGGAGTTTCTTTCGCCGCTTCTCCATAGCGAGGCATCTTCCGAAGCGGTGGTAGCATCATTTTGACGTACAAAAAGTGTTCTTATGAACCAATTTTGAATAAATTACATTTGAATTTGAAAATATAAAATGGTTTCCTACATTCGAATTACCACTGGTGCCCGAGCCAGAGTATTCTATATCGTGACTTTGCGACGTAAAATTACACTGGTTGTTTTCGATCCAAGTATATATTTAACACAACACCAAACTCATTCTGTTATATTTCATTCAATACCATTCACACGTGCTTGAATTCGCCATATTGTTCTTTTTTAAATTTCTCAAAAATAATTTTTCGCATTCAAATTTCGAATGGAAGACAAAAGAAAGTACTTTTGAAAAACTTTCCACAGAGCGAAATTAATAATTATACTCTTACATTTTATATTTTAGAAAATGCTATTTACAATGAAATTTTTCGGCTACTGAAAAATCATAGATCCATGGTTCCGCTCGAAAGCAGACTTCTGTAAGACTACATCTTCGAAACAGACAAACTATATCTTCAAAACCGTTAAATAGTTGATAATAATCAACTACATACATATGTACCTATATGGTAATTTAGTTACTAAATATCTGTCATTTGCACAAGGACCACTGAACATTGGCTCCACACCAATGTACTCCAAGGCCGATGTACAGGAAATTAGGCCAAATGGCGGCTTGATTCAGTGATTCGTTAATTTCCATTTAATTAAAGAACCAATGTTACATTGATAAATAGACGTGACCATGAAAAGTAAGAATTCGGTTCGAATGCCCTGAGTTTTCACACAAACATTATTGCGATTTGATTTTGTTTACGATGACTGTCAAAGGCGATTCCTTTATGAGAGGCTTATTATTTAATTTTTCCCTTGTTTAACATATAAATATCAAAACGATAAAAAATACAATATTCCGTTTTATTATGCTAATCTTGAAAATTTCTCGATCACAATTATGAAATTAACACATTGAAAGCTCTATATAAAATTTTATAAAAATATACAATTGAATAATTGGAAAAATGTTATTACGCATTGTGATGGTTGGTTTAAATAAATTGGATAAAATGTTAAGCCTCGACTTCTCAACATCTTTAAATATGAAATGAGGAATTTACAACAAATCGTTACATTTAACATATCGGTATATACTTCATTATTAACATCATCAAGAATATTAGATACATATACTGGAATCAAAAGAACAGTTATAAATAACTTATACCAATTCTTTCAATTTAGACTGTGGGTTTTGACTTAGGTATTCATCAGTTCTCTTATTTTGAATCAGATTCATTTCGCGGTACATTCGGGTGGTATATTTTCACAATCATCATCAACAGATATTTCAGTCCACTGCTTGACATAGGCCACCCCCAACGAGCGCCATCGCGCCCTGTCCTGGGCTTGTCGTATCCAGCGTATGGCTGCAGCCTTTCGGAAATCATCATCCCACCGGGATGGAGGGCGTCCTACACCACGTTTGCCGAGCCGTGGTCTCCACTCCAGAACTCGCCTACTCCACCGTAATATACTCCATAGTATATTTTAGCTCATCATAATTAATAAATTGAGTGGTTCGTCCATTTTGTTGCCGTATTCCAAACAAACTACTTTCAAAACAGTAACAAAAAACGGTTCATAATGAATACATACTGAAGTATATTAATGGGCCTAAATATTAAACGAAAGTACAACATAATAAGCTTAAACAGAATGCCAATTAAATCGTCCTTGTACCTATGATCAAAATTAACGAACGGTTACTAAAACGACGTTTCAAATAATTATACTGAATTCAAGTCTCAGAAAAAGAAGCGAAGTTAGCGGCTACAAAAACTAATAAATTGGCCGGATGTACAAGAACCACGTGTAGTAAATTTTTCCGTGTTCTTTTTTTAAAAATTTTTTATTGTTTTATTTATGACTGGGAAAAAATATGTTATAATACAATTTATATTGACGATAAATATAGTGAAAAATGTTATTGAAAAAAATATTTTATTGTTGCAGATAACATATTATTATAATCTGGTGTTACCGCGTATCTCATAAACAGCATTTATGTTTCATAAATTACAGCCTCACTCACATCAGGAGTAGGTATACCTATTTGCTATCTATTAGGATAAAGTCAGTCGTAATAAGATTGATTTCTTATTAGGGAAAAACAAATTATTTACTTAAAAAGATGGTGACCTACCTGTATACTTGTTTATTTAGTTCCATTTAAACAATTTATAAATAATTTTATTGATGCTTAGTAAATTAAGCTTAATCAGTGTAATCAAAATTTTTTGTGCCTGAATTTAACATTATTTTTAATTCATGGCACTATAATGATAATATAGCAATGAATATTACGTCTATAAACCAATAATATTTACCAACAAATAGTTCAACCATAAATACCAAATACTGAAATCTATTTAATGGATTAAACTAATATAAATATTTTTTAACGCCGCAATCAAAAAGTATTTCACAATCACAATACTAACCAAATAACATAAACAATATTACATACAAACGTATAAGCACAAATTAAAATAAAAAAACAGTCTATGGTTTGCGGAAATTTGCGCGCGAAACACATGCAATTGTTCTATATTTAAATTCAAGTCGTTAATAAATTCAAAGCATACCTGCAGCGACCGGGCACACACAAGCACAACACAACATACTGAGTATCACCACGCCTATTACCTATTACACACCTATTAGACATTTCTTGATTACTTTATCTTCGTCAGACGTAACGTTACGTATGTCATAAGGCAAGTCAATCCACGCCATGCTGCTGTTTGCTCGTGCACTGAGCCGGTCACCAGTCGATCATAGTTTTTAATACGATCTATCTAGATATCGATAACGGCGTGCACTTGATTTTGGGGCGACTGATAACGGAGCATAGTTTGTTTTTGATAATCGCACGTGCTAGATATTCTCCATAAAAATATATATATTCTCATTATTTTTGTATCGTCAGTACAGGTCCCTACTGAATAGGCAGAGGGCGTCGAGTGACAAATATTGGTACCCTTAGAAACACATTCATGTCACTTTTCGCATATGTATCTCAAAATTGTTTATGTAATTAAGCAAATATTAAACAATTAAATGATAACAATGTTTATCAAACTAATTACATATTGACGCAATTACAATAAACAGTAGGTAATATTATTAGGAATAAATTGGTTATTTTACATCATAGTACAATGAATAGTTGCCACTATTTAAATTAACATTTTTGGGTATCCGTCATCATTACAGTATAAATTAATGGTAAAAAAAAGTTTTTAAAAACATGCTTTTATTCGATTGCCCTAAAAAGAACAAAATGAATTTGTGGTAAAAAAAACTTATTAAAAACAAGCTTTTGTTTAATTTTCCTAAAAAGAAGGAGATGAACATTAAATTAATTCAAAACAGCACCTACATGTATTACACAATTTATTAAACGATATACAAGCTTGTCGCAAGATTTACCCGGAAAATATCACGTAAGTTTTTTTCGCAAGAAACAGTGTAAAATATCAAGAAAATAGTATTTAATCTTATGTTACGATTTAAGTATGTATTTTACTGTTTCCTTTTCACTGTAATTCTAGTGTACTTACTCAAACAAATTTTTTTTTTTAGAATAAATCCAAAATATTTACGAGATACCTACATACATTGTGAAATATGTCATGTGAAATTCGAGGGGAGAGGGAGGTGTAGCAAAGTCTCACAAAATCTCAATAGGGGGAGGGAGGGGTCAAAAAATCTCTAAAATCACCTCACGTAATTAATGGACGGTACTAACGAATTATGATGACAATACGTTCTCATATCTGCGTTCACTTGTGGCAGTGATTCATAAACTGACTCAATTCCCTAATTATTAGTAATGATATTAGGTATAAGATATTTAGAATAACACCGTGAGGCTTATTCACACGTATCTGATGCCTAACCTGGCAGTGCCGCACCTTAGCCATAGGAATCAGACAGCTGTTAAACTATGCATATAAAACGTAACATCACGCCTGTAATTCCTGAAGAAGTAGATAGAGGAATATAGCACACCATGTTTCGCACGTTACGCGTACATCCCACTATAATATAGGAGGTGAGTCTATTGTCAAACAATCGGACACGTATCCACAATACGGGCCGCTACTACGAATTCCCCTAGGAAACCTTAGTACTCGACTCGGGATGGAACCCAGGACGTCTCGATCGCTAGTCGCGCTTACAAACATTCGACGAACGGGTCTGTCGTTGTGCTACATATACATATAAATTCCGGAATACATAGCTGTGTGTATAGATGCAGATGTTGTTGGTTGAGACAGAAAAAAACCTATACATTACTTACTCGTAAATATCTTTTCTGATCAGAATCGAACCTCAGCCAGAAATGAGATCCAGTAAGTAATCTGCCCAACGAAAAGGCATTTTTTCATTGTACTTGTAATGATACCACTTTTATGTCTTGACGATGCATAGAATATAATATAAAGTCATATTCTACGTAATCTTTGTTGTTCAACAATGAATAATTGCTGTTGTTCGTCTTCGTCATTGTTGTTTGACGTACATACACGTACACGTTAACATTTTATTGTTAGACTGTATCATCTCTGCTCCGCGACTCATTTTTTCATCAGTCAGCTCAAAAGTGACTCGACAGTTACACACAGATACGGTTTGATGTTCGACTCGTTTGAAACATCTTTGTAAGCCCTGAAAGCCTCCGGTGAAGCTTAAAGAGCAACGATAACTACGGAAAACAAGACTTCGATACTGTCGAGCATAGACATTCACT
>DWDT01002335.1:0-13912 GCA_018245595.1 Microceris scylla | reverse complement strand
ACCGATTCAAGGCTTCTTCGAATCGGTGGTACTTCACTGGTTTCATAAAGGCTTATATTTCTAAAGGAAACGTCAGCCAACTGTCAAAATATCCTCAAGTTAACTTTGAATTGACAGAGATAGATGTAATTAGTCAAAACTAAAAATTCTAAGTAAGCAAACAATAAACCTGATGAGCTCACCGTGAACTTCTTAAAACTTATGGGGTACGGTGATGCTAAGGTTAATATATCATGAGTAACGATGGTCATACTAAAATTGGAATATTATAAGGAAATATTCTATATACGATAAAGACGTAACTTCACGCCTATAATCCCCGAAGAGGTAGGCAGACGAATGCAGAACACTCCCACGTTTCACAGGATACTGTCTAAGATAATTTGCAAAAAGTGGTAGTACAAACTATAGTGATGACGGAACGACGTCCAACGTCCTACGGTCAATCTGTTCTATTTGCTATAAATAAGTTATAATGTTCTTACGATTCATCGGCAACATCAGCACGAGGTCACTGCACCGGATGTGAACACCTGTTAGTTTAAGTAAACTGGCAATGTTTTTGATTGTACAAATCTAAAGAACTTTAATACACTTGTCTTTATTAATTCCCGGTATATATAAAATAGCGGCATAATTTCATTCATTAGGCTTCTAGTCCCGATTTCATATGTACACCCACGTTACGTATCTAACCACCGAAACCTCTCGGAAAAGAGTTCGCACTACATATCACTACAGGTACATTGCATGATTGCCCTCTTACTCCGCTTTCCTTAAAAAGAACTAATTACATGTTATTAATAACAATACCACCGCGACTAATTTACACTAAGGTCTCCTTGAAATTGGCGTATCTTTGATAAGGTTTACGTTATTTTGGCGTACGAGCTTGCTCCATGGCATTTGTGTGTCTGCCTTCTAAGGGGAAGGTGCAATGCGGGGGGACGTGGTTTAGGCGGATCGCGCGTTTACGACCGTGTTACCACGACTATCCTAGTACACGACGCGCGATAGCTCAAAGCGCGCGAATGTACGCGTACAAAAACCAGTGTAACGCATTAACTATACGCTAATCTACCTATAAGGGGTCTAACAGTCTCACAGTCATTTTCGAAATCGATACCAGATGTCCATGGGCGGTATTTGCCACTTGCAACTGCTGCCTTCCCGTTTGCTACTCTTGCCTTCAAAAACGTATTGCGGAAATTCTATAAGATGAAATTAAGTACTTATTGAACATTCCAATATTATTAAAGAATTGCGTAACTCATAAAACACATTTTCGAAATATTCACAATAACTGTTAAGGTGGTTCATCAAATTTAATAAGACATTATGAATGACATTCTCAAAATTCAATTTCATCGAAAATTGAAACTGAAATCTTGGTTTAAATTGGCGTCGATTTTATAACTAAATGTATATATGTTTTTGTTACATCACTACAACTAAGTATGACAAGTTGTGTTTAATAAAGCCTGTGTACGTCACCGAAAAGTGGTATTAGGTTAGTATTATGTAGATTAGACTGAAGTAGCTGCAGCAAAGCCCTAAACAACTTCTATAAGTTGTATTAACTATTTCATATATTTAGCTCGATAAACAGATAAACGATCTACCTGATTTTAAATGGTCACCGTCGCCTATGGACATTTGCAACACCCGAGGAGTGGCCAATGCGTTGCTGGCTTTGGAGGAGAGCTCTCTTTGCGTTTTGCTTGAAGAACCCCCCGTGTCACAGTGCTAAATAAATTGAATATAAGTGAAAAGCTTACAAAATGTGTTAACACGTTTTACAAAACTGACACATAGCCGTCCATTGAAATAGCACAAAATACACATATGTACATATACATATGTTTATATGTAAATGTTCGCGAATAATTTAACAATAGTTAACGTTGCTCAGTATGCAACGTATTATTTATTTCTTGTAAATTGTATAAAATATATGATTTCATTTGTAAAGAATTGCTGTACTCAATTCTACTTTCCCAGTAAAATATTTATTTTCCGGAAATTCAAAAGGAAACGTACAAAAGCTTTATAATTTGGAATCAAATTTAGCTACAATTATTCCTTGTTAAATAATATTGTTGAACAGTTCCACGAAATACATACATATCTGAGCGTATATTTGCTATTTTCAAATAACGTACATAAAAATGTACGTATAATGTTCTAAAAATAACTTTTAGAATGTTGTACGTACATTTTTTCAAATGTTCGATTTTTGAACTTTACATCTCATGAAGACAACCGTCAAAAGGTACGAAATCGGAAATATATGCAATTATTTTAATTTTATGAGTTTTTTTTTCGTAAATATTTATTAAGACTTTTATATCGTTCAATAATTGTAATGATGTCAAAATTTTTAACTATTTACATATATTGTAATGTCTGAATATATTTTAAGTTAGTTTTAGCTGCATTCCCCCACACTTCAATCAGACAACGTAGATACAATATGTAGACTTTCAGAAAATAAATAATTAATAAACAGGACGGGGTGGGGTCATAACAAATTTCGGTTGAACACGAACATCGGTGCATTTGTTCGCGTCGCTTGGTATTCTGCAGAAGCACCGACAACGAGCAAACTGTGGTAGATTAGTACGTGAGCAGAATCGCGGCTTAAATGCGACCATACGTTGTCTCGTTTCATATGAATTGATCCGATCCCTTTAAGATCTGCAATGAATATTATGACTATGTACAAATTGAAATCTTCACACGGTAAATGTATAACCAGCATCCTATATTACATACATATATCGCACCGTTATCAGATTTATTTTTAGTTTATTCCATTGCCATTTTTTATCTAACAGTTATGGTGTTGTACCAGTTACGGTACGTAGTAAAAAATAGATTCTTAGGAAATGATTCTGGATGGGAGTCAATTTAACAACATGACATATTATATAGCCTAACAGATGTGCAATCAAATGTTCTTCCTATAGTACCTACTAATCTTCCCCGAGATCTGCCAATCCGTTTTCGAATTATAGGACATAGAGACAAAGCGAAAGACAGACAGGCCAGATTTTAAGAAAGGCAGAATTTTGTTTAATGACTCATAAAACCCATAATTGTCACAAAATTTGACTGACCAAACAATTGAATGCGCAGACAAAACCTGTATATTAACACATATAATAATATTGATGTATGAAGATACGTTTTCTTATATATGCAACCGATTTTATTGCTTATATACACAACTTGCTATTGCACTACACGAGATGGCAAGACTAGTATCGGATGCAGACTTACACGAAACAGACGTAGGTACTATCATATCAATGCAAAAGTCAGTTTATAACAAGTCCATTGAAGTCAGTTTATAAGAATTAAATTGATTTATTTTTATTTCAAATCAACTGAACTGATTGATTCGTTCTTAAGATACTTTTTGCTATAATATATTGCAACCAACAAACTGGTTAATAGCTACGTTAATAGAACTGCGAGATATATCGTACGAGTATCTATCCAATTGTTGACTCGCTTCAATTTAAATGAGTTCAGTTGAGTGTACAATGGTACCATGGCGAACTATTAATGTTATATAAAGTATTATGTGTAGATTCGATTTCTAGATGGCCGGTTGTATGAACGATGCCGTTAAAATGTATGAAGAATTTGGCTTCTGTATACCGCCTTGCTTTTATTAAAATAGCGAACTAACTTCAGTGTCTAACATTATTATGAATAACAACATTTTATGTAATTAGAGACACTAGTATCTTGCAGCAAGTGAGAAATTTTCAAACTAATAAATAAGTTTACGTTTTCTCGTTTTTGCCCTCGTAATTTTTAATTATTGTTAAGATACCAATACAAGATATAGTTTTAATTGTATTTATTAAAATAATGAACGGTATACGGTAGTGACAAAATAACAAATCAACATTGATTAAATTAGATAGAGCAGTCTAGACTATTCTAAACTTAAATAGACAACTTGCTAAGCTCTAAGCTCCTCTATACAACTCGCTTGCCTCTGTCCTTGAAATTAATTAAAACTACCCTTCAGTTGAACTGTTTAGCAAGCTATCGACTGATCTTAAATCGGGGCGAAGGGTTTCTATATTGAGTTAACCATCGTTTGCACTTTGGTAATAATAAATGGCAAGGGTACGCTTTACCCGCCTTGGACTCGTACCTACAAGTGAAGTGAAGGGTTAACGGTCTGGAGTGGTAGCACAAAAGTTTTATTGCAATTATCTTTGCAAAATAAGTGAAATCCTGTAAAATGTTGCATGAAAAAAAGTCATACGTTCTTAGGTATCTTCAACATTATGAACATGTACGTATCATCATCATGAATATTTTGCAGCAATACGAAATAAATTATAAATGTATTTTAAATATCCGCTAATATAATCCTACATGCATTATGTTAGCTCTAAGTATTAATATGTAGGTATATATCGTGTAATTATAACTTACTAAAATTGGACACACAGTACACTTAAAGCGTCGGTGTCGGCGGGTTGACGGACATAATTCAATCTGCTAACGGCAAAATATAGCACTTTCGCATAGTACGTTGAAAACTAGCAATATTTATTGACAGTATAAAAGACAATTACCTTTTTATGTTTATGTAAATGTTATTCGTTATAATAGCCAAAGAAACGTAATGAATTCTATTTGCCTAAGATCCTCCCAGCCCTTAACACTACCTATCTAAGAAGTATAAAATCTACCCACCCGTTCTTCTGTGTATCTGACCACTGAACTGATGTTAATGAAATGGAAATAACACCGTTTAAGTGGGAACATGGGCTATTTTATTTAAAATTGTACAATAACGAAGTGTTATTTTCTCGCATACCAAATTCTCAGAGACTCAAAAGAGCAGGGTCTATAATTTTATATTAATATATCACATGATCTTCAGTTTTTCTTAAACATGTAAGAAAGTTAAGTTTCTGTAATCGTGTCACTGTATCAGAAACTTAGCCTGATTATTCACAATGTGCCCTACAAAACATATCGCATGCATTTATGTTAATAAGCTTGCTATCGCTTTAAGCGTCTCATAATAGTTCATGTGGTTATAGGGAGTGTGTGGCATATTTTCACATACAAAACATTGAGGGCGAGCGACCAAATACGTCGGATTCGCATTTACATCCTCAATATAACGGTCATTCACTCCTTTTAGAGTTTCAACGGCGTTTTCTAACCCTACCTGGTCGTAATCTCATTGTGGGGTATTCTTGACCCTACCATAAAACATAAGTCGCCCGGACAATTCCTCAAATTGTTCCATGAATAAAAATGCAGCCATAACTTTTAACAGCGGTCAAATATGATCTGATGCGTTTACGTCAACGTTAGAGGCAGTTTAGTGTTATCAATATAGTACTATTAAGTCAATTTATATTAGTAAAAGCTTAAACCCTTATAATTTTTTCTAAAAATTGAATATATAATGCTATTTCTTATATTATAGACGAAGAAAATATTTCGAAGTCTAATATCATTAAGCACGAACATTTAAATCAAATTCCTATCCACTGAGTTTCACTAGAACTAACGGCGATAGTAGGTACTTCCGCTGTCAAATACTGTACTGCAAAACCGATTTTGCCAGTTTTACCTCTGAGATGAATTAAAAGACTTACTCTAATGTCTTCCATTTGCACACACTATCTGTAAATGATATATTTATTATTTATACAATGTTCATTGATACCCCCAACATATGAGTATGTCGATAAATGCCTATATATTTATATAGGCATATAAACGAGTATACTCGTACTGATATGTATAAATTAATTAATTAAAAGACAGAGATTATAGTTTTTTATTCGGTAATAATTATCTGGCGGAAATAATAAATTAATTTCACAACTGTCACTATCAACCCTAGCTACTATTTTGCCATCCGATTAACTGGCTAACCGGACCGGGCGGACATTGCGCATTCCGCTTAACGTAGACATCAACCGCCGCGATCCCTCATGCAATATGCATGAGAAAGCGTGTTATGTGTACATATAAATACTATGTATAGTGATAAACTTCTAACACCAATACCAAAGAATTGAGTTAGACTTTTACAATTAATGCGAAATTATTAAAGTAAAAACTAGCATTGTTCCTTCTTTTAAATATTTATGTACGTAAAAATAGTGTATGTGTCCTAAATAATCAATATTTGTTACATACGAGTACATGACCATCATATAGCAGGAAAACGAGCGAACGCGCATTGGAAAGCATTTTACCAAGAACTCATAACTTAATCATGAATGCGACAGACCCGTAGATTTAAAAAACAATGACTAAGTGTGACCGCTATGTGGTGAAACTTTGGCAATACTATTTTGATTACACGCTTGTTGACATTACCAGTTGACGTGTCATACCTACGTGCTGAGCGTGGCAAGTGATTCGTTCGACAGGTTTGTATGTACAAATGGTCGGGTGACCGAAATTTTAATTGATTGTTTTTAACAAGTCTGACATGATCTGAACTTATTCCTGACGCATAGTTCGCACATCTGCAACCTATGCTGTTATTTTATTATTAACATACACATGTAATATATTTATGTGTGTACGTATATGTACACACGTGTATACTACTGTTGATCTTCCCATACATGTACGAGTATTATGTTTTGAGAGTGCGGCGTTGTGGGAACTATTCAGGGAAATTACCATTTAAACGTGGCCTCAAAACGCTTTTACATGGATGCGTGTTATGTGAAAATAGTACCTTTAACCTTAATATGGAAATGCGGATCACTCCGACCGAGTGAGATATTAACTATGTGGTGAATTCACTGCCATCTGCCGCATCAATATTCAATCCGATTGGGAGCTGTCGCCCGCTGTAGACCGAGCTGCGTTCGGTATCCGAATCCGAAACTGTAAATATGTACAAAAAGGGGGCCTACATTAATTTTTAAAACGTCAAAAGTGTTTTTTTTGCAGATTACGTATGGCTTCAAACAAAAAAGCAATGAAGGCTGCCAATAGTGTTACTAACACAATAAAGAATGTTAAGGTCATACTTATGGCATGTGTTATATCCGCAACTCTAATGGTACTGACACCTAAACATTATTGAATAGTGGCCTATTTGGCTTATTCCCAATGATAATGGCGTCTGTCATTGACAGATGCGCGGTCAGCGTGGTGTGACCCCACCAATTAGTGACGCGTTGGGACATTATTAGGCCAAGATCGATGCAGTGCTACAAGACGGATAGGCAAGGTTTGACATTATGTTTAGTGTGAGTTTCGGATTTGTGGTGACATATTGTCACACCTTGACCAACGTATAATCGACTACTTTATATTTCTTAATCACGTATCCAATTTCATTTCACGTAACATACTACAACATACAGATGAAACCTGTGAAATAATTGAATAAAGTTAGCATTGCAAAAGGAAAAATGAGACGCTTAAATAAGTATTATTATTAAATCATTTAGGTAAAGTGCCCATTATTTAAAATAAATGCGATCTTTCTGGGTTTAATTTTTAATACAGGCTTTTTTGTTATATAAAAATCTTATCTTCTTGTCTGTACTCCCCGAACGAGTAGGCAGAGGAGTGTCGAACCTATTGACATTTTCCGTTCACAAATCCAGGGGTCGAGCAAGTACTGACCTGAAGGCTAGCTCGACCTCTGTTACACAAGATGTACCTATAACTGGTGGAAAACGGAAATACTACAATATTCTGTCTCCCCTTTGGGCTGAATATGGGCGTAATGTTATATAAATGTATGTTTTATGTATTTTTTGTACTAATCCAAATTTCTTTATAAAAAATACTCGTGGAATATACCTATCTTAGAAGTATTTTTTTATTGCGGAACATAGTACATGAATTAAACCACATGAGAACGATAATCACACCTGATAGCCACTAAAAAGGTCGATTCACCGAACACCTGCAAATAAATTGCTGAAAACAAAAGAAATATAGTCTATAAATCCGACCGCAATGCAATATACGTCTATTAGGTGGGCACTTGAAAGGTTGTAAATCTTCAGCCACCCCAAAATACTCCCATTTTACAGCTACAGATATTGTGCCTAAACTGAAGAGTAAAATTTTCGATAGACCCCTACTTAAACATACCTTGAATGCTGGACACGAATTCATTCACTTCAATTTACTTATACAACAAGCCATGGATACTAAACATTGGATTCAGACGTTGTAAATTCCGATGGTGCAGATCTTATAATAGCTGGTTGCAACACAGACTGCGAGGCATTCGGTAAATTTTTAATTCCGATGTAAAGTTCGGGTCTTTTGGTATAGGATTGAGTTAATGCTCATAAAAAAGCTAGGGGATGTTGAGAAATATACCGAGTACATTACTTTTTAATATAGATATGTGTCGTGCCACTAATGAGTTTTGTTAGTGTAATGCATTTTGAAGTTCATCAGTAATCTTGGCGTTCAAGTAATGATGGAAGTTACAGAAAATATCATAATAAAAGTATATTTATAAACCGCCATTGTACGCGTAATATTTAAGTTTATCATGCACACATTAAAATTATTTATACTATATTTATACTATTCGATATTGTGTTGTGTACCTTTATGTAAGCGTATAGATTTACTGTAAAGAAATTGTACTTGTATCGAAATTTCATTTCCAAAAGATTTGTATCTTAAACGAACTTTCAATCGTAAAACTTTTCATCGTTTTCACGATGTTACTTACCAAATAAGTTGTGATACCCAATACAATTAAGAAACTCGTTTGAAATACGAATAAATGAAATGATTCCTACAATTAAACCAAAAACGAAATCAAATGACAAAAGTATTGGAGATCGTAACCTAGCAGGAAAACGTAGGAAAAAATATACATAAGATATATTTCGCTGAGCTAATAAAGACATTACTGGTGTGATAAAACACGTGCGGTGAGAAAGGTAAAATCTGAATACTTTCATAACCATTCCTTTATTGTTATCCCGGTGAGATTTTAACTACTAGTTTTTGTAATTTATTTTAAATAGGGCGTGTGGAGGATTTTTATAATCTATAACATTATGTTTATGTTGTTTTTGTGGTTGACATAAATAAATATAAACTCTTCCATTTCGCATTCATCATCGTCATCATCAACCTATTTCGCATTATTGTTATTAAGTCGGCTGACACTGTCTGGTTTGCGAATACAAGGGACTAATACTTTGTTTTATTTTATATGTCACGCTAGAGTCATTTGTTTATTTACTATGACACACAATATATAATACAATCGCTATGTATTACAACATATTATATGTATACACTTTTAAGATATAGAATAATTTCATAAGCTCATGCTACCTATTTGTTATTCCTCTTCGAAGTTTTTTAATGTTATAATAGATGTATATTTATATTAAAAATTATAGAGACACACAAACCACATTTTATGCAAATGAATTACAAATATTTCTATGTATTAAAAAATTTATATACTTCTCCAACTATTGCTTTTCTTACTCACTAATCACTTCAGTAGGTATAGTCTCGAGGCCTATGTTGTACATAATAATAACTCACGCTGGATTACCGCCTCCGGTATTCCAACCAAAGTTATTTTTTTAATAGAACACCAAACGAGCCTTTATCAGATTGGAGCGTGTTTCTAACGGGATCGGATTTTTTATTCTCTTTACATACGGGGATTATTCGATCGGTTCTGACTCGTCTCATCTTTGAAGTTCAACAGATAAGTGAACATCTTTGACCATATAGATAAACAAAATATATTATAGCTCATAACTAATTTTCTTCCAACGCACGATACTTTGCTGAACCTGTTTCAGCCGCTTACCAACAGTAAATAGTGATGATTTCAATTTCATTATTAATAATTTTCTTTTCCATTTCAAGAACAAGTTCGACTTCATAAAAATTAAATTTAACATTTTTCATAACTACAATTAACATCACTACAATTACCCGGTTACCATTTTTCTGTTTCATCGTCACTCGTTCATGCTGAGACCAGTCAATTGGGATTACTCGTTAAAATATTAGGTGATAAATTATTCCATTTAGTGACGTTCGTTTTAGTTCTGTCACAAGGTATTTAATCTTCGGTTTCTTTTTGGAACTTAAAAACGGGGAACATTACACCATTCCTTTTATTGTTGATCTCATTTGTTTATACCCTGAGAACATTAGTATAATGGGTTTTATGTTTATTTACTTTGTTTATCTCTATTCTTATGATTATTTGTGTAAAATCATGCAGCCTTTTAGTATTCGTAATGTTGATAAGTTCATGAGCTTTTAACATAACCAACCACGATATCCTCCTAGCGATCGTATTCCAGTTCAATTTTATACCCTCAATTTTGTATTGTTTTTGCATTCGCAGGCTTCAATAGTCTCAGTTGTCTCATGTTAATAATTCATAGGCTTCAATTTGCTTTGGACAATATTGCGGATTGGGCTAACTTGAAAATTAGACCTACGCAACGCTTTCTTGTCATATTTTATTACAATACAAAACCTCTTTCTTAAATTTTTATCGCGAAATGGAGCATTGCGGCATTGGCAGCAAGCTCTTTCATACATACCCAACTCTCGCTTTCATAATGTAGTGTTAAAGTAAGAACGGACGGAAGCTCGCTTGGTTTCGCTGGCTAAGACATCAGCAACTTAGCTTACGCAAGGCTTCATTCAGTCTATTCCCTTCACTCACTCATCTCTATACGTCAGCGCTGTACCTCGCATCCCCCCTAAAGGACGTCAAAGATATATCATCTCTTCTACTTGTTCCAGCAGTATATCATCAACCATTATTCTTATAATAAGCCTCGATTCGTCTATTTCAAAGACACACAGTTTGGTTTTGTTTACATTCAATTTCTAGCCGTTTTTCTGCAATCATCTTTCATAACTGTAATTAACACTAGAAGCTAAGATTGTGTGAAGCCAATTAATACTCTACTATCCGCGTACAGTAGACACCATCAAATCATCCATACGCGTTCCCATATCCATCTCCCATAATTATCCAGGGCTAAATCCCTAGGAAATACGAAAAACAGTCCAGCTGATACTACCCAGTACTGTTTGATAACAACATTGAAATCAATGCAGAACGACAAGTGACCATCTATCTACACCCACATGCTTGACCGTTCATGTACATGCTTGACAGTTCAGCACGCGGAATGATGAAAATGGACAGCGAAAATCTGGCGCCCTCAAACAAACTTGCAGATGCACTGCGTGTGTACATAAAATTTATATTACTTAACTTATATTATAACTACAACCACATACGAGTATGTACATTACATACGTATTTGGATAGGTTATGATATCTCTGTGAATATATTGAAACGTCCCCATCCATTCCTTTGGTAATTTATGTTAATTCAGTGAAATATAACAATGCTAATATTAGTAGTAGCATAAATGGTGCAAAATGTCGACCAAACTAGTTGGTCAAGATTTTGCTAGGACTAAATATTAGAGGTAAATTGGTGGTGGAAAATTTCCTCATCAATTTTGTTTCATTCATATAAATAAAGCATTAATTTACAGTTGAAAAAAAGTTAAAGTCTGTACAATCCCGACCCATCGCATTTAGTCATATGAATTTAAATGTTCACAAGTGCGGAATCCACGAAGTTGAACCACAATTCCACAGCAAGGTAGAAAAATAAAGTATAAGATTAGTGGGTTCTGGCAGTTTGCACAACTTTGTCTATAGTGGAAGTGGTTTTGTAATTTGAACTTTAGTGCTGTACACATAGGGATCGGGAATTGTGAGAGTTGAAGCATTTCCGAGCTAAATTTGAACGCCACTCCGGGCATTCCGATTCGGTTTGAAAAGGCGAGTGCCTCTTCAAATTTACGACCGATACGAATTCTCGCCTGCATCGAATAATCGATTTTAATTCGGACTTTGTAACGTGCAAATTCCTTTGTCCGCTTTTCAAATTATACCTTAGATCCCGTTTATAGAACTAATTTGATAGTTGACGTCAATGATTTAGGCTAAGCTGTATTTTACAGTCCAAATATAGAATTATTTATGGGCTAGTGCACTTCAGCGGGAAATGTACAGGGAAATATGCTATATTAATGATAAAGTATAGTTTCGTTTTTTTGTCGATTTCAAGTCACTGCTTATTTTTTTATATGTTACATACATTGTATGATAATATCAGTCAACATTATTATTAATATATATCTATAAAAACATGCAAATATGTCTATAACTATGAAAGAGATTACGGTGCAAACATCAAAACACAAAATCTGTCTCAAGGATCAAAGTAATAAAGTAATTAATTTTATTTTTTGTATAAAATTTAAAGTTTCAAATAATATAATGAACGATTTATTACTTTGTTACATTATTAATTATGCGACTTTCGCGCTTACTAATAAGCCTAACACGACATTATTTTTTGTTCTATGCCACATTACTCTCATTCCTATTTAATGTAAACCAATCAAAGTGCGTCGCATTAAAATAAATATAAAATTATAATTAGTAGGCAAAAATGTGAATGATTCGAGATTCCATTAGGATAATAGCCAGAGGTTGACTGATGGCTCGCAAGCTCTTCCATTCACTCATTCGTTTCGTTCACCCATTCACTCAGCCCGCGTTGTTTATAGTGCATTTATAAATACATTCTAGTCTTGATTCTGTATGTTATAGTGACGAAAGTTGAGGAATATTGAGAATATGATATTATTTGAGGAATATATGTTGTAGGAAAGCTTAGTGTATTTTAGGTTCGCCTGCCGACTGACAGTTCACAAAATATGTTACTTCAACACCTTATCTCAACGGTTTGACGAATATTCCCGCAAACCCATGTAGGTCACAAGAATATACTTTATTATTATTCTTTATATCACGCGTAAATTTCCGCGTCTACCTACGCGTGTATAAGCCTTCAGCTTATGCAGAAGAATGAAGTAAATGTCCACGATCCATCTGTTAAACTCTGCGTCCCATCATAGAATAAGGAGTTAGCCTGTTGCCATATATATAGCACAAATCTAGACTCCGAGATATTCCTAAGAATTCCAAGTTAGTATATATAATATAAAATGTAATAAATATAACATAAAATATAAATCCGATAGTTCCCTAAACCAGGAATCAAACGTGGAACTTCTCCAACAGCAATCAAGCTTGCAACCATTCGACTACAGAGGCATTCAATTACTATTATTTTTTATGTAGAATATCTTAGACAACATCTGAAACTATGAACTACAAAGGCTTACATAGTTAAACCATTTAGTTCATTTTGCCCAAAATTTTATAACGGCAGTCGCGTACCATCCAAGTCGCATTCACTGGCAACAATGCGTATCTCCTTTCAACACAAATGACGCTCGAGCTGCGAGCGCGGGCTGATCGAGAGTTCACTCGAATAATTTATGGTTTCGAGTCACTGTTGAAGTCAGTGTTCTGTTCTCAAATTGGACATACATTTCGTATGAAGAATGAAACCAGACAAAACCATATTGACATCTATTTTTACGAGTAGGTATGGCATAACGCATCATGTATCGTAGATGATTCTCATAGAAAATTATATTTGGCATCATAAATGTGGTCAGGGTATTTGGTAGTAAGTTGAAGAAAAGGAGTGCCCGTTCGCGTCGATTCTACCAGACAGAGGGATATTAATACATCTTTGTAATTATTCTAATATATGTAGGTATATGTTCACAATTGTTTTTTTTTAATGTATACTACGTCTGAAAAAGTCCATTTCGCCTTTTAATACCGTTAAAAATACAGTTGAAAAATGAATAATATTCGTAACATATATATTCCGTTTAATAAATATTTATAAATGTACCGGCTTAACTCACGTACGTTTTTCGGGGTGGCCCGACTAGTTTCGGACCTGTACGAGGT
>DWDT01002334.1:0-13913 GCA_018245595.1 Microceris scylla | reverse complement strand
CGATAACTTAATTATAATTTCGTTAAAAGCTTTCTATGTTACTTACAAATTCTTTTGAACAGGAGGTACATATACTATATTGGAAGATGTGTCATAGTAGATGCTCGCTTTTGGCAAATTTTTGTGAATCATTATAAAAAGTTCTATTGGTAAACTTACAATTTTACAATTGATAGTATGTTGTTTCGTTTGAATTATTTCGTACATAAATTTTGTTTATAATACTTACTGATTTGTTACCTAGTAGCGTTAGGATTGATAGACACATTTTAATTATTATTTTAATAAAAGTATCTTAAGTATGTTAAAGATAAGTATGTATGTATTATGTAAGTATGTATGTATAAAGTTAAGTATGTTAAAAGAATGTCAAAATCACTTCAACTTAGACAGCATTATAAAATCAGAAATACAATTAGCCCCGGCAGTGTATGCGTTAAAGTCCAAAATTTTTATTGATGAAATATTTTTTTATTTTCTTAAGACTTAAGAAGAAAATTCATCCCTTCTACATAAAATGTATAATAAAAATCCATTTACTGAACCCTCTAACAACAGGCAATCCAATATACAAGTGCAGGCGGAACAACGTCTGCAGTCGTTAGTACATATGATTGTATTATACTTGAATAGGTTTCTCTGATTTTCTGAAAATATCGCGCGATAATAGAAGCTAGCTTTAGAAGCTGTAACCTGTAAACCGCGGCGAAATGATCGGTATTTTAGCTACAATATCGGTAATCTGGTACCAATGATCAATCAAGTGGGTCGATTAGCGCCGACTTTACGCTGTAACCGACTTATCGCTGTCATCTCGCCGATACCGGTATTGAGCGATAGGTATCGCATGAATAAGTCATAAGGTAGCAGTCTCTGTTGCTAGATAATTATTCACGGAGGTCTGCTGATAAGGTTTCATAGGCTGCAGATTTGAAGGCTGATAGGTTTCAGAATTGTGTATATCGCGATTATTATGATTTATTTTCTTCATGCTAGAACCCTTACGGCGTAGGCTGAGAGCACCAAATCTCAAATATATGTACATATATCTTTACATACTTACTTTCCTCATTACTATACCCGTTTATTAAATATAACTTATTATGTTGTCATTTATTGAAAGTGGTAAAAACATGTGGCTATGATTCAACAATTTAGACAGATATTGCTGTCGTTTCTGCTGTTAAAAAGCAACTTACATTATTATACAATGAGATAGAATACAAATCATGTTTTGCACGTTTTATTCTTCTAATGTGTCTTTAACTAGTAAAGATTGGCATTTCGCTTCACGTATTTCCTTCAGGTTCTTAGGTTGAAAATTTCTCATGTGTTGATTATGACTTCTTCCTTCGCACGACTGACCTTTTACCTACCACTTCGTCTATCATCGTCATTAAAGAAAATTAAGAACTTTAAAACAAAGTAGCTCTGTTCACATCTTTTGAGTGTTAATCACTGTCGATGCAAATAGCAGTGAAAAAAAAGAAAAAGAGCTGGAGTGTTTTACACCAATGCTAAAAATAGATATTTTAAGCTTATTAATATTGTACATAGGTACTGTACAACATTTAATCAGACAGTAAAAGTTAATCCATGGTCTAAAAATGTAACACCAAGCTGCAACGAATGAACCAACGGTACTCAAAAATTAAATGTAAAATCAATACAGTATTCAATTTTGTTTTCAAAATGTAAATCTCCATGGCAGTGCCGCACTGCGCTTTCCGAGTTTCGCTGCGACACGTGACAAGCCAGCCGTAATGGCGCCAATCACGATACTGTGATGACGCTGTAATTACAGCCACATGAAAAACAAACCAACACGTGAAGTGTTATGTAGAAAAATGTAGGGCTATGTAGAAGTATAGACATGTAGAGCTATGTACAAGTATAGAAATATAGAGCTATCTACATGTATAGAAATGTAGAGCTATGCACATGTATAGAAATGTAGAGCCATGTAGAAGTAAAGAAATGTAAAGCTATGCACAGGTATAGAAATGTAGAGCTATGTAGACGTACAGGAATTTAAGGCTATGTAGAGAATTTTAGATTTATGGAGTGTTGTAATTATTTTGCTCAAGAGCCTTTACTGTATACTAGCTTCTGCCAGCGACTACGTCACGCGGAATAATTGTTTTGGACAGCATTTTGAATTTTTAGGATACTTCATATGCATTTTACCGCCGCTTCATCACAATAAATAGATGCGTAGTAAACATAAAGAGATTTATTTGGTCTTACATGCTAACTTTAATCTACTATTTCATGTAGGTCGTAATTTAAAAAATGCTAGAACAAACATTGCTTTGCTTCTTATTAAGAGTCTAAATACAAAGTCTCATTGTCTTATTTTCCATAATCACGAACTCCCATACAAATTTTCATCCCCTATTTCAATCCCTTTAATTATTTTTTGCCGATAAAAGGCCTATGTCCTTTCCTGGGATCCAAACTATCTCAGCACCAAATTTGATCTAAATCGATACAGCTGTTTAATCGTGAAGAGGTAACAGACATACACACTTTCGCATTTATAATATTAGTATAATATAGATATAGATTCAATGAAATCTTAAAAGATTTATATGCAAATTCGGATACTACTGATATATTCTACCTGATATTATCTAAGTCAAATTGTTTCTCTTAAGGTCCTTGTTACAACATAACATGCCTGCCTGTTCTCTTTTAAATCGAAATATATGTACTAACTACAGCCTTAATAGTTTAATTACGATTTTGGTTATACTTTTTGTACACTACTAAATTAGTATCTTACAAACATCATCATCATGACTACCGTCAACATCATCATTATCATTTTGTCGAAGAACCACAGCTATAGTCTCCCACGCTGGTTCATACGCGCTAAAGAACATTATGGAAAGATCTAAGCCGTATACGTTTCCTCACGACGTTTTCCTTCGCGACTATAGTAATACATATTTACTATTAAGATTACAAAGTTGTAGAGGCGTAATCAAAATAATATATTTATAAGTGTTTATTTGTATGTACATACGCGTATGGAGTTTATCATAGGTATAGGCTAATTTTCGAATATATGATAATATATGAAAGGATAGAGATATTTAGCAAATGGTCCTTTCTGTCTACTCCGTTCAGAGACAAGGCATGGCGTGGTAACAATAGTATTAAAACAAAAATACAGTGAAGTCAGTATATGGCAGTGTCGCAATGCGCTTTGAAATTGTCATCGCGACGTTCGATGCTTACCAGTAACCATAATTACGTCGGTATGGGAAAATTAACTTCGATATGAATTTACTAGGAAATGTGCCATGACGTTAAGTGAAAAGATATATATGTAATAGAATTTTACAGTGTAATTGAACATGTACATGTATTTTATTTCGTAATAATTTTGCACCGAAATACAATGCTCCTGTCAACGTCTACTGTCCTCCCTTATCTAGTCTGTTACGTCACACTTGGCCAGCGTGATAGACTATGACTTAGACCCCGCTGATTCTTTATGAGACGCGTGCCATGGAATGGTGAAATTGATCAGATGATAATGGGTTAACGGATGATGAAAATGGTACCAAAAAAGCAATGATATCCTTGTGGCTTAGAATTCGATCTCCCACTCCGGAGGTTGTAGGTTTTGGGTTCGTATCTATGGTCACACCTCTTTCTAAAATTATCTGAGATTTAATGATTACGTATCACTCGCTAGAACGGCGAGGGCAAACGTAGTGTCGAAATCTGCTTATCGTATTTACGGTCTTCCACTTTTAGACCAGTGATGGTCTTCATAGCCGTGTTCATTATGTTCTCTGAGAAGTAAGAAGACTGCCAATACGCAATTGGCCAACGTGGCAGACAATGGACATGACACTTCTCATTATGGGTGCGACCCGTGACAATTGATATAAAATACGAATGTGGTTTCCAAACTATGATCTAACGTATGTAGTAATTCTTAATATTGTTATAAGTACATATGATTATACTCTTGTTATATTTTCGTGTCGAAACAGCTCAATAAATTTTAATGGAGTTTTGTGTTACATATACATACATAGTTTAACATTAAAAGAAAACCTGTAACATAGTATACCTCTAAAACAAATTTTAAAATGGGAAAAGAAACAGAATTGAATAAAAAGGGATAAATAGGTTATATATGTAGTAAATCTTTCAGTGAAACGCGATTGAAGTCACGGGTATAAATTTATAATTATATAAATATTACATAGGTAATAAACAGTTTATTTGGTATGACGCGTATGTATATTATAATTATTATGATTTTTTTATAAATTGTTATTATTGTTAATGTAGCATCACGCCGTATTCCTTGTGGTGCAGGCAGATAGCACCGAAATATCTCTATTTTTACAGCCTCACCTGTTTCATCTACAATTATTTCTGGCTTCATACCAGCTCGCCTGTTTTGCAGACTTCAAACTTCCCCATCAGTCAATATCTGACCTATTTCGTCATAATAGCGGAGCCTTGGTTTTCCTCGATACTTGAATCAAAAATTCGCATTGTATATCTATTTCGACATTTTTGACAGTTGTCAAAAAACAAACTTATTTTATAAACATTAGATGAAATGAATTCACTTCAATCTTGGAAAGGAGCTGTGTCTGTGTTTTATTTTCGTTAAGTATGGTAATGGTTGTTCGGATTTCAAGAGAACGCTACCCCATACTATCAAAATGACTACCCATTATCATACTATGTAAACTCTAGGTATGTTTTGTATAGAACTGTGTGGTCTACATAAAAATGATTGATTAAAAAATGTGTAAATAATTCAGAAATAAGTAGTAATTTATTTACATGCGCTCGTCAGTGTAAATAATAGAGCACCATTAATTTTTAACGACGAAAAGTAATTTGGTATCGAACCGAAGAGTATAAAAAATACCAAAAGTATTCTGGAAAGTGCGTACAATGGATCGATTTGTACGATTCCAATCAATCATTCTGTTCCCTACATAATTAATAACTTACCTTTCCTTCGAATCACACGCCACCCCATAGCAATTTGTCTACTTTACCATGAATACAGGCGTTCTTATCAGTCCATCATGGAAATGGGGTAGGCGAAACGATCGATATTTTTCTGCCCCACCCTATAATACGCATGCGTGGTGTTCAACCCCTGGTGGTGGTGGTACGACCTTATGGGTTGGAGAACCCCACGAGTTCACCTGATATACCATTCGCGGGCAGCAAGCCGGTCGAGCAGGTCTTGTCTTCAGCATGGTCTTCAGAGCACCCAGCAGTCTACCTTGGACTAAACCACCAAGTAAGTTCCCAATACTGGATATTACATATGTATACTTATATTGATACTATTCATACTCATTGTACGGTTTAAGTATAATACCATGAATCAGAGAAACCGATTTTCCGATTATTACGTCATCGAAATAAGCGTTTAAACTTAGAACGTGTCATTTTAAATCAAGAAGCTAACCTTTCCATTACTTCCACAGAATCAACGATGACGCAACCGCAGAATACGGTAAGACGGAATTCAAAATTTTTGAAACCGCTTCGTTTTGTTTTTTATTTTATATTTTTTCTGTTCAGTTGGTTACATGCAACGCTGTAAATAATTTAAGCATACATAGTGAATTGTAAGGTACACCACGAGCGTGTACTAACATTTCTATGTGCACAAGACTTGAATAAACTTGCTTTGTCAACTCACACATTATTTGTTTAATGCCTCACCTATCCATATTATTCCATTAAGCTGGAGTTTCGTAACTGCAACGGGTCGATCATAACTTAAAAAGAATTTCAAAATAATCCCAATTTTACACTTTTCCCCTTTTTCATTTTTCCGTTAATATCTGGAAATTTCGCTACGTAGTCATCATTTCACACCTATGCGGCCACACCCTTACCTTCATTTCAATTTGCCATTTTGGTGTGAGCATTAAGCTCACACCTTAACTGTGTTATTTTGGGGTTGTTACCCCTTTGTGAAGTTTAATTAGGATAATGGCTTTGGGGTGACCTTTATCGATTCTCCTGGGGTAGTAATTATCAAACAATGACCGGTAAATGTCAGTCTGTTCCTAAAATTCAGTATTGAGAGTTTGCGACATACAAAAATATTATGCAATATTTTATATTAAATTCAGTAAGAAACGGATAAAAACAAATTATATGTAGGTACTTGATATTATGCTCTGAAATATCATTTAATTATTTTAAAACTTTATTGGTGTTTCATAAATATATAAAGTATTTAAATCTTCTTGAATAAAATGACCCGTAGAGCCTATTCAATCTTATTTATTTTCGTACTGCAGTAACATGATACAAGTGAACGGTATGATTCTCATATTTTCATAAGCTTTATCAACTTTCAATAGCTATCAATAACATAAATGATCTAATAGATTATTATTCCAACTGAAAACTGTACTGTTGATAGACACGTTTTACTGGGATTAGTAAATCTGACTTTAGCACTGGGGGTCGTAGGTTCGATTCCCACCGTAAATAAATATTTGTGTGATGAACACTAGTATTTGTTTTATGTATGGGTGTTAAAAGTATCAATATAAATACATAATGATATGTATATACATATGTACTTTGGTAGCCGTATGGTTATCATGATACGAGCCGTCTTTAGACTTCCTTCTGATCAGATATTCACGGGTATACCGAAGATATTATTAATATTAGTATCATAATATATAATCCTGAATTCCGTACGAAATAATTTAATTAATATTTTAAAGGGATTCCTAAAACGAAGAATTTTTAACATTAATAATTATAAATAAAAATTCAAACATGGTGCGTTTTTTTTGAAAAATCACAGACATAGTTGTACTGACGGTACCTACTCCAGAGAATAAAGTTTAATTATCCTTAGAAGATATGTTGGTTATAGTTTGAGTACATGCGTCGAATTAAAATTTGTACTTGCCATTAACACATACGATACTCTGGTGTTGCCATGCGTGTACATACAAAAATAAACATACATATACATAATATACGTGTTCAAAATAGACTGATATCCATTATTTATCTTCGGAATTTGAACTCGGGATTAATTATACAGATTGACTTAAAAGCCCATTTGTGCATATTAAAACATTGTTTAAAACCAATATTATGAAGTAAAAAATTTTGTAAATTACAATATTGAATTTTATTTATATTTCTTGCTTAACATTATTATTGTATTGTTAGTTTTCTTTAACTGTAATTACAGTGCGATAAGAAAAATTTTACTTTTTCAATTACAGTATGGTTGGAGACATTTAAAAATTTAGCGAAAAGTAATAAAAAATTAAAGAAACTTATCAAAACATAAATTAATTACTGATTATAAATAGATAATATAATTATTTTGAGGTACTTTTTACTACCGGCCCTCTCCTGCTCACACTTCATGTCAAATTGAAATTTTAAAATTTTTGAATTTTATTCTACTTATAATCCATAATTTAGGTGACGCTTGAAAATGTCAAAACCTATCAAGACAGAAATCTTAGTTTAATTAGTACAGCAATTTAACACGATAAATTGTAATTAATCAAACCTTAAGTTTAATGTATGTAATTGCTTTAGTAACCCATAAATAGTTACTTTAAGATATACATTAAATAACTCATAAAAGATTAAAACATACTCGTACTTTGAATTAAGTAGATATTTAACTCGTTAAATTGTTGCAATGATATTTACTGCAAAATATGTAGCTTAAGATAAATGGTATTTAAACGTAAAATGTATGTAAAGTGTACTTTAATGTTATCTTTTAATAACTCATAAAAATACGTCAAACAGCGGCGTAGATATACGTGGCCGTATTGTGGTGCGTAGGTTAACGCGTAGGTACCACGCGGTATATCGATCACTACAATTTATAGCCACCACTTGGGTGTAGAGTACCGCCTACGTTCAACGCGTCACTGAACTCTACAAATGTACCATTATGTTAACATGTGCGTCGATTGACATGTTAGTAGTAGCTTCTACGTTGTTGGTTCTATTTTGTGATATACTTGCTTTTCGGCTACTTATCGAAGCTTTATATATAATAATCGTGATTTTTTATCAGCTTAAGAGCCTTTTTTAATAAAAAAATACTGTATTTTATGCTATATATTATGATTTTTAGAATTGACGAAAAAGCATTTGTGTTGAACAAATCTTTTTATACATAAATTGTTTGCCTTGTGAATAAGCATAAATACACACATGCATACATAGGTACATAAAATAGGAATGCCCTGTTGACGTAAATTTATTTTATAAAATTAACATTTGAACAAACCTTAAAATTTAAGTAAGAAAAACCTTAACGCTACGTGATACATACACGAATAATTTTTTCATCGTTTATTAACTTCGGCGAGTACCTTAACCTACATCTTATTTAGCAAAGGAATAGTATGATTACAAGCGATTAGCGTATAACTAGGTACCGTACCATAAGAAATAATTTATGAAAAACATTAAAAGTCAAAAAAAATTGTAATAACGTAACTACGCTTGTAATCCCCGAACAGATTGGCTGAGGAGTGTGTACTACACTCCCACAGTTCACTGGTTACATTTACGTCGCATAAAATAGGTGCGTATTGTCATACATTGGGCACAGATCTAGACTCCGAGTCACTACACCAACAGTACCCGACCCGGGATTTGAACCCAGGATCTCCCGATCGACAATCGCGCTAGCAACCAACGAGGCAGTCAAAATATATCTTAATGCAATTATATAATCTTTTAGCTTCGTACTACAATTTTATATTTTAGGAAGAAGTTTTATCAACCTTCAAGTTATATTTCTAGGCTATTCTGCAACATAGTCTATTAATTATTATTAATAAACATATAGTTTATTAATAATACCAACATTGAATTTAGATTACTCAAGTGATGTCCGAAGTGTTCAAAACCGGCGTGTGTATTTATTTATAGGTTGACGGATGTACAACAAAGGGCGACAAAAGACCATTAGTTCTCTAAGAATAAAGGCTCTGTCCTATGTGTCTACCTGTCACGGACATGACGTGCTTATGTTATAATAACGTTTCTGAAATTTACGTATTTTATCGTCTGTCGCCATTCGCTTACGGTTAACAAGTTACAAAAAGATACATGATGAATTTTAAAACCAAGTCTATATCCGAATGATAAATCAGTGTCCACCTTGGTTGTCAAATGCCTTATATTGATAATGATATTTCTTCATCCTAATCGTGCCCCAGATCGAAACACATATTGGGATATATGTAGTTATACATTAAACTAAATCTCTTCAAGTGACTTAAACGATAGTATTAACTTTTAGTTATCGTCAATTAACATTTAAAATAGCTTTAAATTATATTTATAGATAGGCGCATCTACGCACACACACACACTCACACACACACACAGACACACTCTCTCTCTCTCACACACACACACACACACACACACACACACACACACACACACATATGTATGTATGTATGTATATCAGATCCCAAGCTTGATAGACACAATCTTACAGGTGATAAATATACATAGCATACATTTAGGCGTCTGTTTTTATACGTATTGTATAGTATATACACTTACAGTAGCGTATAAATATTTGGCACGGTCACGAATCAATATTTAATTGAACATTTAAAATTAGTGTTGAGCGGTCAAGATCGTTACGAGATAACGCGATCTAAGTCGAAACTTTAGTAATAAATCTAAGGCGACCATGGCACGTTTATGTGGAGTTAATTTTTAATAAATATAAGTGTTAGCTATGATTAAGTAGTTTAAATATTTATTTTATTCACTTTTATTATAATATACTTTTCTTGATAAGATTTATTGTACTATTTGAAAACTTCCTTTGAACTATGATTTTATAATTTTATACATAAGTATTAAACTTTTATATTTTATATTTATAAATAATCTATTTTAACATTAATTTTCAGTTAATATCATTTTTATTGTTTCACATTCGCTAAAAACAGTGCTTGTTTGGTCAGGTACGACCTGTAGACAATGCCGTGAGGCGGTATATCCGTTCTATATTACAATTTTATCATGAATGTGTTACCATAAGCAAGTTAAGAAAATATGTTGGTGGAGAAGGAACATAATGCTCCGTGCCCCGAGGTGGGCGTAAACTGTAGCGACACATGTCTTGATAATTGCAGTTTTTAGGAATAGAATGGTTTGTGTATTTGTTGAATAAATATTTTTTTTATTGTTCAATACTCTCCAATTCTGTAGAAAGATGTAAAGACCATTTGATAGAGGTAATGTATTTGAATTTGTAATGCAGGTATTATTAATAATTATTATTATGATTATTGGACTATTTACATACGCTGGTTAACACATTATTAAAGAGTGGCAAATACTTTCACTTTGGGATATTCCCTCGGTTGGTTTCATTGGTTCTTACGGGTGAACTTAATTATTTTTATAATTATTTTTGATATATAATTACTATTAATGTCCACTGTATATGAGTTTAAATCTCAAAACTGTTATTATGTAACGTCAAATTATAAATTTGATTTTTTTGATTTAACTTTAGTAATAAAAGAGTTCAACGAGGTGCCGAACATTATATTTATTTTATTTACTTAAATTGTCTTTATATTATAATACAATATATTTTTAAGATATTTTCCAATAATTTTATCACAAGCCCTTTATATTGACATGTACCTATTCATATTTGCATTTCAATATTTTTATTGCTTTCTCTATTTTGGCTTATAGTTATCATTATATCGTTTCGCTAGGTTTATTACAGAATAGACAAAGAGAACTGATTACCACATAGAGTCAATTTAATAGAGTTCATTAAAAATGTCACAGTTAAAAATACCGCGATAAAATATTTTACGCCATGCATATATACCATTTAACTAACAGCCAAGTAAACTATACGTCAATCCAACTGGAATGGCTTACGTTGACAGCGATCTATAAATAAGGTTGTTATTAGGTCTCTACTGAGTTGTCTCATCGCAAGCGAGTAAGCAATTGAATAATGCGAGTCACCACTAATCAGCAGTACTTATCTATATAGGAAGGATTGAATTTCTTCGTTCCTTGTATTCTGTTTTTCTTTTATTTTTCTTAATTATTTCTAGATCGTAATGTCGGACATTGAATATTAATAATATTTGCGTAATACTTTTTATATGTTACAAAAGCAGAAACAGGGTTTCAGCAAACTTTGTGCAACTAACAGAAATTGTGAATATGATTTAAAAAGTAAAAGAATTTTGTAGTAGATACAACATTAGCACTGAGGTTTTAAAAGCAATATCTGTCCCAGTGTTCATTAGAGCAAAACATTAAAGTAAATAAAATTTTACATCACTAGGAGATCAACAATTATTTGAAACCTTATAATTTATATCGAATAATTTGAAAATAATTCGATCTAAATGTTACATAATAAATCACTACTAAAAAACAATTTCTGTTGTTTCGTTGCGATGTATCTTACCTCGTCTCTTGCTAACGGTCGTATAGTAACTTCACGTATTTAGTCCCTTCACTTGTCTCGACAGAAACGAAGTATCAATCTCCGATATTCCAATAGCAAAATGTCAAGCAATCGGATGTATTGAAATGACTTAATTAGTCTAATTCCTGGTCACGGATAGGTACTAAGAACAAAACGTAGGCGGTAAGTTTTCATTAATTTTATCATAACTTGCGTATTAAGGCTTTGGTCTTTACCACTAAAGCTCAGTCGAGATTACATCGTTCAGACAGTTTGTTCATGAATTAATTTTCTAAGTAGACTGACATCATAATTAAGAACCCATTTTATGTATATTCTGCAAGGTGCGGGTCTCTTGGAATGAGGAGAATTAAAGACATTGTCGACCACGCGGCTTATTATTGGGTTGCAAGCTTCATTCGCTTTAAGGAGAATTGTAGAAAACTCTAAACTGCGAAATTTTCTAATGATGTTTTCCTTCAACGTGTACTTAAATTAGTATTTCAATTTTAAAGACGCAAATGATTTTGTGAAAAAAGTAACTTGCTTGTCAATAAATTGATATTTGGAGCAACAGTCGATTCTGAAGGCAATTATAGAAGGGCGTAAAGCCTTAACGCAAAACGTCCAAAATTATATGTAGATACCTATATGATTAATATTCATAATGTTAAATGTCAGTCATATCACGACAACAAGTTTAATAAGTTTTTGTAATTAGCAGGATTTATGAAACATTTGTTTGCATGCTTTGAAAATTAGAGAACGAAACATATACAGGAACACTAGGAAAGCTTATAACATTACAGAATTAGTACCAGCACAGATTGCTTCACATTTTTGTTATAGAAGTTTCAAGGTTAGTAAGTCTCGAGGTATTTTAGTATTCGGTGATTTGACATTTGTATATATGTACTTAAATAAGACTGTACATTCACCTTCACGATCTGCGAAAGGCTGCAGGCAGATGCTGGATGCGACAAGCCGAGGCCAGGGCACGATGGCGCTCATTGGGGGAGGCCTATGTCCAGCAGTGGACTGAGATAGGCTGATGATGATGATGATTCAGCTCACAGTTATACAGCCGATGCTATTTTTTATTTGCTAGTGTTGTTGTACACTTTTGTTGGAACTTCTTCTGTCTTGCTGTCCCTACATACTCGTACAGCACGTATACTGTTGTCTTGTATAAGTGAATGAAATGTTAATATTTGTTCACAGGTAACTCGTAATGGAGTCTTCGAAAATGGTCCTGTAAATCTGGTTACGTCAAGAAGGTAAGTTTTCTATCTTAGTATATTTTTTCTTGAGAAACCAACATCAAAAAGTTATATCAATTAATTAAACTTAGTGGTCAATTTATTGGTCAATCAGTTTTTAGCTCATTGGTGAAAATATTTTTCATCCGATGACTTTATAGTGGTAATAAATTAAAAGCTTTTTAGAAACAAAATTCATATTGTTGTTATATCAATCATTTCATATGATAATGGATCTTTTCATCTTCATATAGTAAGGATTTTCAAGAGCGCTGTGAAATAACTTGAACGCTACAATTACGAAAACAGTCCCGTTTGTATCATAATAAATTCGTCGGCCTCCTTTCTACCATTTCTCATAGCGGGTTATGAAGCAAATAATAAGTATATACATATTTTAAACAAGAGCGGTTTTAAAGTAGCAGTGTCAAAGAGAATGTCTTTTTTGTAGTTAATATCAATTATTAAAAAATCTCAATAGGTCCACGCAATGTTGTATTTTATTTTAGTATCTTAGTACCTACATTTTAATATACATCAATTTTATTTCGCGTTAATTAAACTTAAATTCGGCATTACCACCTTGAACTTTCCAATTTGTATCTCATCATCATCATGTCATCAGCCTATCTCAGTCCATTGCTGGACATAGGCCTCCCCAAAAGGGGGTTTATGCCCATAATGTCCACGCTGGGCATGCGGGTTGGAGATTGCAGGGCACGGCTTTTCGCACCGCCGGCGGCGAATCTGCAGTCATACCGTGCAGAATTTTTCACATAGGCGTAACAAAAATTAAATCCTGATTTAGAGGACTTGATCCCGTTTAATTATTTTGTCACTTAAACAACCAATTGACCAGACACATCACGACACGAACGACACGAATGTCACAATCAAGTTTAATATACGAAAGCATAATATTATTAACCTTAATTTTCAATAAAAAGACTACATAAATAATATTAAGTAATTTATTGATAAATGCAAAGATCTTACAGACTATGAAAATTTGGCTATTCGCACAAACTAGAAGTTAAAATAAAGTTCAATTATACATACACGTTTAATAATAAAATGTACTCTAAATTTTAATGACACGTAATCCACAGACTAAACATAGTTGAAAATGTAGAGACATTTTTAAAAGGCAAAACGAATTACTG
>DWDT01002333.1:0-13913 GCA_018245595.1 Microceris scylla | reverse complement strand
CTCAAAAACTACTATACCGATTATTATGAAAATTGGTATGTATATGTATTTGTATGTTGGCGTAGCAACGCGCGCCGTGTATAGCTAGTAATAAATAAATAAGGAAACATTTCAAATGATAATAACTAATCTCATTCTTACCAGGTAATGTAACACTGACGTGTGGAATGGACAACTCCCCAATAACGGTGGTGTACGAAGGGGTAGGCGTCATCCAAACGTACCCATGGCTCGGCACCCTCTATTATCCCAAAAGTATGTAGAAGCCATCTACGAGTTATACCACAATTTCATACATTTTCGAAAGTCACTTATGATCATTTTCCATTCTTCGTAACGTTTCTGAAGCCGTAAAATGTTATTTTATTACGGTTGCAGCTGTGCTTTTTAAGTTATATTTTACATAACAAAATAGTCTTTATGCTGACTGGCCATCGATCTTGAACGTTTTAATGCCAATCGTAACTTCGCCTTTTAGAAGTAAATGTACCCCTATAAAATGTTTTATTTCTTCTATCCGAAATTTGACTAGAATAATTAGATCACTAGATTTTTCTTCATAAACATACATTTTTTGTATTATTATTATGATTGTTGTTATACAAAAATGTCATAAAGTGTTCACAAATTTAATTGTTCTAAACTATGTACAAGAATATGATACGATAATGATATTCTCGTCGTCAAAACCCATTTAAAATACGGAAGGTTATTTCTTATCGTACCTACTTCATCATTAATACCAAAACTATCAAAAGTCATCAACATAGCCCGAAGGATTACAAAGCTGAAGTGACAGTGGGCTGGTCACATCTGTCGCAGAACCGATAATCACTGGAGTAAACGTGTTTTGGAGTGGTGACCGCGTCTTGCCAAACGTAGCGTAGGACGCCCTCCAGCTAGGTGGAGTAAAGATATACGCAAAGTGGCTGGCAGCAGTTGGATGCAACCAGCTGAACATCGAGCTATGTCCAGCAGTGGACGGAAATAGACTGATAATGAATGAATGAAACATTAATATATTCATCTCGGCATTGTGTGACACTTATAACGAAATTTTATAAAATTTTAAGAATTCTCGAAATTATGGAAGTCATACCTGCCGAGTCCAATTGTGACTGAAACTTAACCAAAACAGAAGGATTTTTTAAAGTTTGTCTATCTCTTACATCCCTATCGTTTATTTATTGTTTTATTCATCCCATTGTCCATAGATGGCAAACGCTATACGACAACAGTTGTTCTCGTCACGAAACAAATAGTAATTGGATCCGCTATCGATATCGACAAACTGCCAAAAACTGATTTCAGGTAAACTACAAATACAAAACAGAACACACTTCGTAACTAACTTTTACGTCATACCTATGTACGAGTATATACTCTCTCGTTTACATACTGTCTACATACTGTTATTTCTAACGGGCTAATTCTATTTTAATCTCTCCAACATTCACTGAACATATTAAGGACATGTAGATACAAAATTTCTGTTTAATGAAACCCACAGATCCCGATCGAGAGTGGTGTTGGGAAATAACTGCACGGGCCCCAGCATACGAATCAGGGAGTACTCTTACCACCCTGCCTACAACAGAACTACTTACAGCGCGATAGTGCTCGTACAATTGGAGATCGCTTATTTAAAACAAGGTCTGTATTTTATGATCTTTAAAACTAGGTCGTCATTAACAATTTTCATTATTCCACTGTTGGACACTCTTCTAATCTTAAAATGAATTGGACTTCAACTGTAGTCGGCGAGGGCTTACACTGTTTGAAGGGTGAGATTTGATTGGGTGAAGGATTACAACTGTTACAATGTTTTGCTAAGGTGAAGAAAGACATTTTACGTTCACCATTATAAGTAATATTACTCTTATAATCGCTCATATTTAAAAAATAACGAGGTGTGCCCCCAATTTATAAACAAGAACTTCATAGACTAGTAACTTAAGCTCGGAAATATACTCAACGAACCGAATATCATTCAACACTTAAAATCAAGTCGAATGTCAAATAAAGAATCGCAAATGAAAAACTACGAGTAGTTCACTAAGCTGCACCATGAAATAGTTAAATCTTTCACAAAATGTATAAATGCTAGTTGTCAAAATTGTGACATTAATAGAATTTTTACCTTACCTTCCAGAATTACATCCAATATGTCCACCGCCAGTGACTTGGAAGCAGCCGCAATTTTATGTCATAACGCTCTCCAGAGGTATCATCATTCCAGAACATGTCACTAAATATTTTTGAACTACCGTCTCTAACTGTTACCGACTTAATAATTTTATACTGTCACTTCAAATTCCTAACACCCATTTTATTATATTACTAATCATTTCATATTTATTATCTTCTATTGATATATCTATTATGTGTATTTTGTTTTAAAATAAACATGGGATTTCAATATGTATTATGTTAGCAACATTGGGTAGATATAGTGTATTGACACGGTTATTAGTTTATTTCATAACGTTATTAAAATATTTTTTAGCAATGCGAGTATAAAAATATATGCACTATTATATATCATAATACATGACTTATGAATTAAAAACTAGCGTTACAACCCGCAGTAATCTCAGTTGCGCTTATACAACTCGCTAGTATGAACGAGCATGCCGTATGAAATAATGTAAGCAGTGTCACCCGCGACGGTCACTACTAATGTGGCATCTGCGGTTTCCTCTCTCAATCACAAACAATTTGCGTCACCAGTGTTCAAACAATGTGGTGGTGTGGAGTCAGCTTTATTTTATAAGCTGCGTATACACTAATTACTGAAAGTTATTGCGTAATTAACGAAAATATGGCGGTGTAGCTATATGATTTGACTTTCGACTTTAACGATATTTAACGATCTTCCACATTATCTTTACTTAAAACCGATGTCCAAATCTGTCTTACTTTTATACCTCACTACATTGCTAACTAAGACACTACTACTTCTACTACTTTTGAGTTCTGATATATCTTGACAGTAACAGCAGTTTGGCGGTACACACGAAAGTTCCATTCTTACGTCACAATTAACGGTTAAAATATCATAAAATCAACTAAGATTAACTCATATTTATAAAATGTATTGAGAATGATCGATTACATACAAATTTTGTGTTAAATAATATTATGTCAATTTATTTTCCAGACTGCAAAAACTCAAAAGTGAATATATTCAAAATGAACCACGTCAGCCTGGCAAAATGTAAAGACTACTATAAGAGAAATGGTGTAAGAAATAGTCCGAATATTGGCATAATATGTATGTTATAACACGAAGAGACGTACGACCTAATATTCTATTTAATATAGCCGTATATCATCACACCACATGTTTGATCAGATGTCTATATCCGTATTTTAATAAGAGTAAAGTTCTCAAAGGAATTGTATTAATATTCTAATATTAATATAATTCCTAATAGGAGTACTAATAATTCTTAGAGGAGATCTATGTTTACTCGTGAAACTAATGAAAGTATTTGAAAGACAGAACTTATGGGTTTGATCGCGAACCCTTGAATCTGTCCTATTCAATACGTTTATGATAACAGCAATTTCGCTCTTGCTGTTTAGCAGTAGAGCTGCCTTACAGCGGAAGTAAATGGCAGGTGTACTGACATATAAATTATTTTATATAAATTAATCAATCAAGTAGCTTTTAGGCTTCTGTCCTAAAAACATCAATGAATTAAGCCGATATATTAGGTATATTTAATTCACAAAAATACTACTCGTAAGTCTAATGCACTCTTTACTTTACGCCGAACTAAACTAACATAAACCTAATATATTTTCTAAGGTTCTCATTATAAGTGACCGTTTATTTATGTCTTATGAGAAATAAAGAATCTTTAAACCGAAACCGAACCTGTCCCCACAGCTGGACTTAAGAAGCATGTGGCCCACACACACTGTGTGTGCAAGAACTCAGCACGGCAGAGAGTGTGTTTGGCGGGACGGAGCCGTTCTCTTGTTGCGTCAGAACAATCGATGGAGTCTGGTGAGTGAGTCAATGTTTATAGGTTAACTTTCATATGTCTTTAAGCGTGTGTGTTACATTTTAAGGTATTTATGCTAAAGACAGCGATTCCTTTCCAATTCTATTACAACCATAAATGGTTAATCCATGTGTCGAATATTATTAAACCGCCTTTCTATTTTTTTAATGAAAATAATTATTATATTTTTTAATGAAAATATTTATTATATTTTTTAATGAAAATATTTATTATATTTTTTAATGAAAATATTTATTATTGCCATTTTTAATAAGAACCCTATATTCCAAAACCGAGTTTTTCATATTACTTTAGATTGGATTTGGGATCTCCGGTCCGGGATGTCGGGCACCGGCAAGATTCATAGACTACACTATGTCAAACTACTGGGTGAAGCAAAGTATCGCTCGCATCGGCAGACCAGCGATCACCAGAATCACCCGGAGTCAACTAGTAATGAGGAGAAGTAAGTATTGCTTAGGCAGTCAGATATTCAGTAGGAGATGAACGGAAGAATAAAAGTGGTGTTTCGATATTACTGATCCATTTATAATATGAAGCATTGTGTGTTACCTGTTTTAAATAGATATTCTAATAAGTCCCTTTCAAAATTTAATAAAATAGGGAACAGTTCAAACTATACTTACATTATATAAAGTAAAATTTCAGAGTCTAAAAATTATTTCTATTATAATACAATAAGTATTTTAACGATATTCACCGTGTCGAATCTAAGAATATTATATTTACATTTGATCAAATCAGAAAACGGGGGGTAGGTATCTTAAGATTTTCCGACCCTTTACCCAGAGGACTATTCTCTCGGCTTATTTATTCAACCGAAATGTTCTGCACAGCGTGAGCTCATAATAACAATATTACTATCCAAGTTGAACCGAATATTAATTAGTTGGCAAGTTGGCGCTCTGTTCCAGCGCTATCAAACTTGCAGAGATACGGCGCGTGCGACCCTGAGGAGATTAAGACGGAATTATTCACTGATCGCACGGTGCTCAGCTCCGAGCCGTCGATGGAGATGAGGCGTATACGATACAATGTACGGTAATACTTTCTATTGATATAACTTCTTTCGATGTGTCCAATAATATTTAAACGTAACGCAACATCTTGCCTGTAATTTTGTTATTTTTTTATATGTGTAATATGTATCGTAGGCGTAGGCAGTGGAGTATATTACAATTCCACGTTTCACCAGTTACGTTTTACGTTCTATGGGATAGGTGGTGAGCCTATTGACATATAGCGAAAGCATATCCAGATTCCGAGCCACTAACTAGAAATATATACTAGGAAATCCAAGTTAGAAAATCCAATAGTACCCGACCCGGGATTGGAACCCAGGATCTCTCAATCAGCAGCCACGCTTTGCAACCACTCGAACAACGAGTCAGTCAATAACATTAAGTGTCTAATTAAAACCTGTTTTTATATTCTATTGAACATTTTTATCAACATCATCATAAAACAATGTAAGATAATTGTTTTTACTGAACTTCCGGTGTGTCTATCTGGTATATTTTAGATACTGGGTAACTATGTATGATCTTAGAAGGATTTGAACATTGTTCATCATGCTGCTCAGGTGTGCATGTGCGGAGATAGATGTTGATGGATAAATCGTTTGATATTATTAATATAATAGAGCTCTTATGTTCTCCGATTATGTAACACGTGAAGAGTAATTAAATTTACATAAAACGCAACAATTGTTAAAAACAAATTCAATTTATCTGTTCCAGTTCAGCATAGTATCAAAAATGGAGTATTCCTGTATAGTCTTTAAAGTGAACAGCCGAACAGTGAAACCGAGAGAAAAAAGACCCTTAATTCGCCTCCGCCGCTGGTGCAGCAGTCCAAAACCCATCTGCTACACCTCTGAATTCCAACAGGTGGACTTTTACGTGGAAATCTTTTTTTTTGGTGACATGACATATAATCTAGCTGCGTATGGACAAGAAGCTAGAATGATTGACATGAAGAAAGTGATGGTATACACTAATAAAAAGAGACCATTCCCTGACACGAATGACAATGTTTGGTTTAGAGTTGGCACTTAAAAAGTCAAAAACCATAGGTGTAACGTCGGTCTAATAAAATAGGTACAATGAATCATGCAAATCAGTAGATACTTTCTTGCCTTTCTTTTTCAATGTCTCAAGCGTTTTATAAATAACTATGGTGATCCATCGAATATCGATGACAAAAGACAAACTCGATAAATATATGAAACCCGTGCGTTAAATCAGGACATATGTAAAAAGTGCAGTTGACATAAAAATTATCATCATCACCATCATCACGCCTTGTCCTCGGCTTGTTGCCTCCAACATCTGCCTGCAGCCTATAATATCTATCATACAGATATCTAATTATAATAAATAATAGTATACAATAATACAGATTAAGATATCATACAGAATTTAAGCAACAATAAATCGATGTCGATACATTTAATTCGGTTCTAGTCATTAAACGTTTCGTTGATTAAATTAGACTCAGTCGTAATTTATTTTATTCATAGTCCTAATAAGCTTATAGTATACGATAAAAAGTGAAATTGTTATGTAGCGAGCTTCCAATAATCAGTAAAGAAATTGAAGAATACGTATGCTGAATAAATTGTCTGACAATGGCAAGAAGATAACAAGCTTAGCAGAAAAAATGTGGATAAAAACTGAGTAAACAAATGGTACCCAACAGAATATTTATTTGGCTTTAGACATAATCAAACAGTATCGAATTTTCGTGCGCGTCTTTTATTGTACTATAAATCTTAAATTTAACATGTGTTGCTAAGTTAACATGTTATTTATGAAAATTTCAACATCATGACTGTAATCCCCGAAGGGGTAGGTAGAGGAGTGTAATACACTTTCATGTTTCACCAATTATGTTTACGTCCTATGGAATGGATGGTGAGCCTATTGCCATACACCAGGCACGAAACCATACTCCGAATATACTAGAAATCCAAAATTAGAAAAATCCAGTAATACCCGACCTAGGATTTAAACCCAAAGCCTCCCGATAGGCAGTCGCGCTTTCAACCACTCGGCCATCGAGGTAGTCATGAACTTTTACAAAAAAAAATTTTTTTATTTATTTTAATAACAGACCTAAATGTTATTTTACGAATATAAAATATTACATTCAAGTAAATTATTAGAATACAGTACAATATTATGAAATATTGTTACAATTCAGACATTCTTAAAACATTTGAAACAGCGTATGAAAGTGAAGCTTTAATAACAGTCTTTCTGAAACAATATCTTCTATAAAAAAACGAATTTGATTTCGAGAGAAATACAGAAATTCGATAATATTGCTAAAACACATGTTTAAAAACGGTCAATACAGTTTTAATCTTTTAACATTTACACGTAAAGCTTGTTAGGTATTGGTCGAAAGCGAGTGGAAAGATAATGAAAGCAAGTTTTAGCGCTAGTAATACCTAAATCCCACAGTTCTGTTCGACTCACTCCCGTCTGTAATCGGCTTACGGTCAGCATTGTGCCCATTGAGCGAGTTATACGGCAAAACGATTATGTTCAATATAACACGTATATTGTATTAATTCGACTGGGCTGTAGGTCCTGTGACTTGTGAGTTTACTGAGCAAACTATTATTGATTCGATTCCTAATAAGGTTACAAGCTTTTAACGACCGCGAATATTTTTCTGCGTTTGGGTGTAAAATTTGTATTTGTAGTATATTGGGTTTTTTTTAAAAAAAAAAACAGAAAATCGTTTATTCCATCAATACACAACGGTTTGCTTATAATTATCACGACACAAAATTAAAGAAAAAACATGTCACTATTACGATGGGAAGGGCCCAAACTTAGGCCTTGCTGTGGACCGATACATATGACCTACGACTTTGGTTTCCAGCGAAGGCCACTTTTTCAGAGATGAGGATATTTTAGAATATCTAGTATTTATGGTACGTACAAATTGACCCAAACTAAAATCGTAACTTCAATCGGACATAATTAGAGAATTAGTTTAGAATTAATTATCCTCGTCGTTGTGTTATATTAATAAATAATTACTGACTTTGCATAGCTTATCACAAATTAATTCAATACCATAAATTATAATGCCGTTCAAATATCGTAATCCAAATATTTTAGTACTGATTCGTACACCATAATTTTTTTACTATGTTTAAGTCGCAGATACCTGAATAATAGAGCCCCGTCTCCAAGAATGAAGCAACAAAAGGGTTGGTGATTATGGTGAAAATGGAATCATAGCTATCACCAGCCTTTGTAACTTTCCATTACTGGATGCGAGTCTTCTCTCATTATGAGATAGCTTAAAGCTGTAGTCTTTCACAACCATGTACGAATTGTTCATTCCTGACACCTGTCCTAAAGAAGTCCTATAGATGTCTTTCCTACATTTTCTCTTACTCTTTTATTTATATACTTGTAGTACACATGTTTGTATAGTCAGGGATGCATGTCAAGATTCAATTTCAATTTAATATTTAATATTAAATGTTTATATTGATACTATGAATACATAACTTATTAAAGAATTGCATACACGAAACACAATTTAGAACATCTTAAAAAGTACAACTTGAGTACAATTGAAAATGAAGTGCTGTCTCAATTTTAAGACGTTTCCGTCTCGGCGTCGCGGCTGCACGGAAAGTTTGAGACTGAAATTGTCATTTACATAATTTGACGTCACTCACTGTGGCCCATGTCACACCGAAGCGTAGAAGTGGCGCAGCCAAATGTAATGTAATGCTTCAACAATTCAACACTCTGTTAATAGCGACGTCTTTGTAAATTTCATATTTAAGGTCCACTGTAAAAGAACGACATAAGCCTACTTAACAACTGCAGTTAGACGTATCAATTAATATCGCTAGCAATTTTCCAGAAAAATCATATATGTAAATAACTTAATTAAATATGATTAAAAATTAAAATAAAACCTTTTGTTTCCTGCATTCTTGGGTTTGTTTTAAATTTTTCTTTGAACAATAAAAAGTATTTGCGTTAAAAATTTATTTCGTTTCATTCTTAAGTGCGAGGAAACAAAGCATTGTTGAATAAATAAATAGCTATAAATGTACAAAAGCAGAATTAAAAGAGAGTGACGTTTAAAATTTAAATTGTACTTTTCCTTTTCAGTAATGAAGTTAAATCTAAATAATTTATTGTCTGGAGATACTGAAAGTCATCCAAAATGGACGCCCGCTATAAGAAAAACGATGTAAATTGGTAGGTAAAGTGCCACAAAAGTCCATCAAACATTTTACGTAGATTGCTTTGAGAGGCACTTTTAAAACTAAACTGGGGGTAGAGTAAGAATAAAACGAATCGACTGCTTCGGCTTTGTCGCCAAAGCTATTCTCTTTGAATCAGAGTTGTGTGATTAAAAATATTAATATATCGATATTGTGTAAGAAATCGTATTTAAAAACGTACACATTAACTTGCAGAGTGTGCCAAACACAACTGCACACCATGTGCTTCTCTTTAAGTTCATGTTTTTTGTAGAGCCCAATCAATTATAAATAAAGTACACTATAGACAAATTAAAACTTACCTTTACACTCAACCAAGAAGATTTTTTTTGTCCCGTCATTACACATCTTCTTTAATAAGGCGCAAGAAATATTTCGCTCTATAATGCATTGTGATTATTATATGATCAAGCCAGGATAGCTAGCCTGGTCGGTACACTAAAATAATGGCTTAGAGCACTGGCCTAAAGCACGGCATCTAATGGGTTAGGACATAAATATAAAAATATAAAAAACGTAATATAACGCCTGCGTTACCCGAAGGGATAGCCAGAGGAGTGTAGTACACTCCCACATCTCAGCAGTTAATAATAATTGCAATTGTTTTCAATTTCATATGTTACCATTTAATTTAAAATTTATTCATCGACAAAGGAACAACACTAGCCCATTGGATTTTACCTGCTCAGAGGACATTTCCAATAGATTAGTTCGATTCTCTCACGATTATTCTTTCGTACTAAGCTTTTCAAGATGATTTTAACAAGTAATTATTGAATCTCGCCGTCGAACGCGAGATTGTATCCGATGTAATAACCATTTAAATTATACGAAGTGTAGAAAGGTTCTGTTACACAATTCCATTTTCCAGAACTTTATTTGTAACTTTTAACATTTTTATACGTCTAGAAACATTTTCAGCGAATTCTAAGGGACTATGACTTTGTCGACGTGGAAAGCCTTTAACATTTTTCAACTTAGCGTCGCCGTGAACAAATTTACAAGGAATGCGTTGTGTTGCTAAGAAGCAATTTAAAGTTCATTTTCAGTTTATACTGCATTACTCTTTAATTTAATCTTCTTATTTAACAGCGCATACTACTGGCTGCTGGTAAAACTTCAGACTAAGATACTTAGGCTACCATGACCATTTCCAATCTGGTAGCCTAAGTGACTTATGTTACCACATACTCACAACACCATCACTATACCACACTCAAAATACTACAAGTTGTCGATAAAAGTTTTCAAGATAAGTTTGTGCTCAATTTGGCACATTCCTACAGCCAAGCGGCACTTGCATAGCCGAAATGTGTGGACGTCACCAAAAAGACATTTTTTGATAGGAGATCCAAATTGGAACGGAATAATTATTCCAATTATCGAGTTGGCACGGAAACTGTATAAATTTAGTTGGCAATGAAAATCATATGAAAATTGAAGTGGTAATAGCTCGATACAATTTTTAATACGGCCACTGTTGGATAGTTTTAATAAATTCGATTTGGTTTCTTCTCTAAATTCCCATTTACCTTCTTTATTTAAACTTACATATTCACTAAAATAATATCATACTAACATTCTCCTTCAAGTATATAGGTCGTAATATCCCCGCGATGTGGACATTAACTTTACATTTTTAAACTCACTTAAAATCTTATACCTACACATCGAAAATATTGTACACATTTGTATGCGAATGTTATATTGTTATCAACTTGCTAGTGTGTATTCTGGCAAATAAGTAAGCAGATGGCTATTATTACATCTTTACGGTAGATTTTTTACGGTGTAGTCAGAGAGCAGCAAGTGCAATATAGCTTTATACTGGCAGACGTGCTTCCTCTAAATTTATTGTTCTTTTCATATGTAGATAATATTAATTTAACAATAGATAATATATACATAAATATATAGATAACAAGTATAATAATGACTCCTTGGACTGCCATTCAAAGTTTCAATTCACATTCAAAGTGCCATATAGGTTTATTAATACAGGTTCAATTATCCGATTTATCCTGTTAGTGTTAGACTTAGAAAAATGTTCCAGTAGCAGACATGAACGTAGATAATTACGAGAGTAATCCAGATGCGTAGCTCCCAATAATTATTACTTACTTAACTTTATTATTATCCCAGGACCCTAATCCAGACCTAATTGGGGTATATTACCCAATATACCCAAGTGAAGACAAAAAATCTGATACTTCTTTATATATTAAATGATAAGTCGCGTAAAAGTGCGAATTACACTTTTACGTATTACGTATGAAAACTTTGCCACTAATGGTCACCTAAGGACTGCTTGGTATCGATTAACCATTTATATTCTTTTTCATCTTCATCATCATCTGCAACTGGCATTAATCCATTAAGGCTGTCACAAGTTATCGAGACACCTTGTCAAAGATTTTCCTTATTTTTCCCTATGACAGGAGTGTTTATATTACGCTTACGAAACTTAGGTGTCTTGCATCTGTAGCACATGTGGCCACATCGGCTCCATGACCTGGGTAAACTCTTATTTTTTAGCCCTTTTCCACACTAAAATCGTCTTAGGATGGCAGACAGGAGCCCTAACTCTTGCCATTAAAGGAAATGACACATGTTTGACATTAGAAGGATAATTCACGGTGATAATGGTGAATGAAGATTAAATATTAACTCTTACAAGCAATTACATTTTATTATGCCTGTGTGTACCATTTCAAACCTGATTTCATACAGTTATTGCTGTTATATCGTGCTTATCGTCCATAACCGCAATTTTCGTCGTCAATAAAACCAATATTTTACAATTAGGAACAGGTTAGTTCGGGTTACGCAATTTTCCACACGAATAAAAAATATACAGCTCTTGTGTAATAATAGGTACCTATGATAATAATTATCGATGAAAATGATGATCGCACTGATCGACTATGTGTTAGCAAATAAAATGTCGTATTATTAAGTGAATGAGTAGGTATATACGTACGTACATTTTTATATTCATAGACCTATCTTTGACGAACTATTCTACATTTATTAAGTATACCACTAATAAATGTCGGCATTTTCCACAAAGTTTTTCTCCAGCTGAAAACCAATCCGAGTTCCCAACATAGTAACAGTAACAGAATCATGTAGATTTATTATTAAGACACTAATAATATTATTTCTCAAGGCAATAACATATCCTACATAACATAAATATCTCCCAAAGATGCCAAATGCCTTTTTCACGACTTGACAATCTTAATCAGCATTCATCTCTCGTAAAACCCCAATCTTTATATATAAATCAAACCCCATCTTCATACGAACACGTTAAAACGTGCGCTGGTTCCCCGAGGGCGTTAAAAAAGTGAAGGTGCTAAGCGAAATCACGACGTAATCAAATTAAATGCTACCACCGGCTTCCCGCCTAAAATATTCAAGACCGCCACACGCCGTACGAGGCACGCAGCCAATTTAACCTGAATAATTTAAACAGCCCAAATTCGAAGTTCACTCAAAGTCGAAATGGTCATTTACAATTTAGTAGCATTATAGACGTATCCTCCGATGGGGTTTAAACTCGTAGCGAGTCGAGAGTGATGAATGAATTATAAATGGTTCGTACGAACGAGAATGTCGTCGGCGGGCGGCAGGTGAAAACGGGCCGAACGAATTTGTTGGGACGCACGTAAAGAACGACTGAATAGGATTGCTAAACGAATTTCAACCGTAAAGTTCTATAAATACAATTCCGTTTAAATCACAATGTAAAAACCACATGTATACCATTCACACCAAATTACATCACCCTAAAATTGCCAGCTAATTTCATCGATCTTGGGAAGCGGGTTGTGTCCGAATATGTCAACAGAGCTTATTGAAATACATAATTTAATAGTGAAAACATTTATTGCAGATAATTATAGACAATAATATGCAGTATTAGGTGATTTTAAAACTTTATCGTACAAAAACATAAATTTGTGATTGAGACGAATACGGCGAGCTCTTCAGGTTGTGACTTGTGGTATGGCGAAATCAGTACCTACTAATCGTCGACCATTCGCAAGTCACCAAAACGTCAAAATGATCATCCAAAAGAGAATAAACACTGTACTAATGTTATATAGATTATAAATCTATAATCTACATATCTACGATTAATATTCAAATATTCCATAACTAAATAGTAGTGAGGCAACATGCCTATGGAACAATACCTCTCCCGGGGGTAGGTGGCGCGAGGTCACGTGGTGACCAAAACGAAAATCAAGTGTTCGCGGGCAAAAACTAGCGTAACACAGCGCTTAGCGTAGTGTTCTTCATAATAGCCTAGTGTGACCAATAAGCACACAGTACGTCATCGATGATCGTGGTGTATACAGTGTATCCTAAATATCCAGATATATAAGATACACTACATGCACTAGTAAGGAAATAATTAAAAATTATAATATTGCAACCACTAAAATCAATGCTTTCAAATGGACATCAAGAAGCGAGAGAAGAGAAAATAATAGACTCGTTTTACCTGAAATAAAACGATTATTATACACTTACCTTAGTAGAAGCTTATATAATGAGATAGGCACATCCATTTCCTGTTGTGTATATTTCCTTCTCCTTCT
>DWDT01002332.1:0-13915 GCA_018245595.1 Microceris scylla | reverse complement strand
GAGGTCTTTCGACTCCTATATCCGCTCTTGCCTTATAACTGTTCAATATCACACCTGTGTTTGCAACAATTATATTTCATCCGTATTGAGTCCCGATGTTAATTAAAAATATACGTAATCATTTCTGATAAATCTCTTTTTCACTTTCATTATCCATTATTGACTTGAATACTTGGAGTCATATTCTCAATATGTATACCTACATCGATCGTATATGAATAGGTATATCATTACTACATAAGTATATAAGTGTACTCTCTTCCCGGTTGGTTGCTTAATGACCCGCGTAATTTGAACGCGAGGACTGGTTCCTTCCGGCTTCAGCGGGTATACAAACTGAACGTGATGTTAAAGTAATGTTATGTAGACACAACTTTGTATTGCTGTGATTCATGTTATATTGACAATATTTGTTCAAATGCATTCAAAAACCTAGGTTTTGTCTTACGCAACAGCAGAGACTTCAAATCTACCAAAACCAAAATTCTATTATTTAATTCCATTGTTCGAAGCGGCTTAGAATATTGTAGTGTAGCCTGGAACCCATATTACGATTTATACATTAAACGCTTGGAAAGCGTACAGAAGCGGTTCTTATAGCGAAAGACTGGCTCATATAGCGAAAGACTGGCTCATTTCAAAATGCACTCGTTACAGGATCGAAAACGCCTTTTAGATATTGTGTTTCTCTTTAAGCTTGCCATTGGCACCTTAGACGCGTCCGAGTTATTATCATCATTATACTTTTCTGTTCCAACTAAGTTACCCAGATGCTCTAAATTTAATATTCTATACGATATACCAAGTAAGTCCAATCTGGGCCGAAACGCTCCCCTCAACAGAATTATAAAGATTTACAACGCGACCACGAAAACCAAAGATATTGACCTCTTCTTGGACGACATTCACTGGCTTAAAAAGAAATTAATCTGTGCATAATAACTATTTTCTAAATTATTATATATTAATTATTATTTGTTTCCTTCACATTTTATAAAGCCGATCATTTTATAATTAGGCGAAGTTTAATACTAACTTTACGTTATTCACATAATATTTGAATTCATACATTTTATTATTCTCTCTAAATATATTTTTAATATAAGCAGTTGTAATTTGTCTTAGATTCTTCTAATATAAGCAGTTGTAATTTGTTTTAGATTCTCTCTAAATATATTTTTAATATAAGCAGTTGTAATTTGTTTTAGATTTTTGATGTTATTGTACCAATATTTTTTTTTTTAAATATTATTCTATTATTTTCTTTACGAATGAAGATGTTTGGCACGATGTCGTCGCCTATAATTATGCTGACACTTACATATAATGTTTTTTTTGTTTATTCGATGTAAATAAATAAATAAAATAAATAAATAAGTTTAACATCCACAAAAGTCCCCCTATCAAATAATAAAAAATCAAATTGCCTAGGCCTGCCTAGCCACTAATTGTTACTAGCACGCCAATACTAATATGGCTAATGGTGAGAGCTTGACTTTACCACCAAAAGTGTTCTCTAGTTTTCAATCTAGTAGCCTAGTACATTGAATACTATGAGGAAGTGGCTGTGATAATGACTTAAAATGATATAGTAAAATCAGTTTAATAGATAGATTTTCATTTAAAAACATGTAGGAATGAAATTATTTCTAAGTTTGTCCAGGCATTAATATTCCAATATTGGACATTTATTTATAAGGTATACTTTTAGAACATTTAAGAGATTTCCTTTTTCACTAACAAATTCTTACGCCCATAATTTTATTTTATTTTATTCATTTATTACGTTCACCAACATGGTATACACAATGGAAGTGCAGTAGAATGAAATTAAAGCATTAAGTTGTGTACCCACAATTATAGGTGAACACAGCATTTACAATGTTGAGGCTTGAAACTAATAGATTTTGTAATAGGATAATATATAACATAGCTATAGTATGAATGTATTTAAATAGTGTACCTATGAATAAACAGTCAGTCTTAACATCGATCTCGGCCTTTCAATTCGTCTCCAATATCCCTTCCTTTATAATTTAAATAAAACAATTACATATAAATGTAATAGACTAGAAGTAATGTGATCATTAACAAAAAAGGAAAATAATATTTAACCCTAATTAGTTTAATAATATTTAACCCTAGTTTTTACAATAACTAATGGATATATTATAGTCTGTAACATATCTTTTCATCTGGTCAGAGTAAGAAAGAGCAACCTTAGTGTGCTATGTGGAGTACATATTCAGGAAAGAACACTTCTTCTAAATTCCCATTGAGCTTGAATTGTATATGGAAATATAAAGCACAAGAATCTATAAAAAATGATATTGCATGGAAACCTGTATAATAACCATGATTTCTTCTTGCTCAATGAAAAAAGTTAGTTGCCAGCCATAAGAGGTAGGCTTCAATCGTTAAGCCATGGTGAAAAATGGAAAATAAAGGAATGACATACGAAATATACAACATGAAGGTTTATGGAGGCAGATGCTGAGAAACCAAGACTAACCAATCTGGATGAAATAAGTCAAATATTGACTGGTGTAGCAGTCAAAAATCTCTAAAACTGGTGTGGATGTTTGAAAATTATATTGAATGTATAAAACGATAGTGTTATTTAACCCTTAAGAGTTCTGTCTAAGCGAAATGGGGCCTGGCATGATGACTCAAGAATATACATTATAATTATATATGCTGATGAATCTAGTCAACCAGAACAAGTCCTAAAATTAAGAATTGCATTTTAGTACATGCAATGTCAGATGTGTACTTGACCAAGGTAAACTTTACATTATAATATGTAAATTAACAGCTTATAATTATATACATATAAGTCTAGATGTCATGTTGGACAATATATTTTTATGATACACAGACAGAAAACAGTTCATATCTAAAACAAAATTCAATGTGTTTGTAATAAGATCATTTATAATTGGGTGTATAAAATATTTATATAAATATCATTTATATGTATGTTGTAAATGAGCTGACTGATTACCATAATACAATATCTACCAACTTTGATGAGAAGGCTGTGTGTGGAGTTGTTCCAAGTAGTTTTATTATGTTATTATTCTTTTTCATGCAATTATGTACATGTTGATGTGCCCATATGATCACAAAAAACAAAAGTTATTCCTATGGATTTGAGTGACATAAAATTACAAGAATAAATCTTAGTAATTTTGAAACCTCTTTTTTTTCACCAAGTAATAAACAAGTGTAACCAAGTCTTTAAATTGTGTCCTTTTTTGTTAATTAAGATTTAGTAAAATACTTTGTTATATACGTCAACACTGACTTTTCCTTCCATATACAAATAAAAAGACAAATCAATTACATCTCTTAAGTAAAAGCTATTGTTGTAAATGTGTATATGTGTGAACTAAGTGAAACATAAATAATGGACAATTAAATATAAAGGAAACAACTTTGATTCTCAATATGCATACCCAGCGTTAGGAACATGGGCAAAAAGCCCTATGAGAATGAGTGCTGATTAGGGGAGACCTGTGTCCAGCAGTAGACAGCTGATAACATGTGACATATTTTGATATAAAACTATAAATGCAAAAAATTGCATTTGTTATCATTACCCAGCCACTCCCCTAAACCAATTTTAATAAAATTTGACAAACAAGTAGCTTGCACTTTAAAGGTAAACATAAACCCTCTATTGCAAATATGGTAAAATATTATATAATATGTAAAAGCTGAAACACTGCTGATATTATCATAAATTATAGACACAAAATTCCCAACATTGAAAATTTCGACAAGAATCTTCTTACAAGATATAGAGAGGCACTAGCAATTTTGGTGCACCAGTGGTAAAGTTATAAAAGGAGAAATAGGTTCCCTTGTCGATAAAAAAAGGGGCTTAATATCTTGTAGATGGTTCATCATTTTAAAAGTTAGAAATGAAGATATTCAATTGCAAAAAGTAACTTTGTCTAGTTACTTTTCATGAATAAACTGTAAAATGGTGTTTATGAAATGTATACTTCTTACATTACTACTAATTATTATTGATGTTATGAAGTATACCTTGAACACTGATGAAGGACACAGGTGCGTGACTGGTTCTTTTGGAAGTCTACATAGGAAAATAGAGTTTTACTTTTTTATCACCATTGTTACAAAGTACTTTATTTAGTCTATGAAAAACCCTCTAATAACAGCTTTTTGCTGAATTAAAAATAGCACATAATATTAATACATTTTTTATTCACCAATATTTTTAAATGTGATTTCCTTTATTGGTTGAGGAGCTGTGACATAACATGGTTAAACAATCTTACATTGTTCACTTGATGTCAAATTTGTATGGAGCTAAGTGTCAAAAGTTCCATCAAATAAGTATTTGTGGTTTTAAAGCCTATCTTTGTTGTTGCCTATTTATTGAATGTATTTATTGTTAAAATATTTCAACATTTAACATTAAATTTAATTGATATTTGAACAAAAGTAAAGTTAGTTTTAGATAATTCCTTTATAAGTGGACAGTTCTCATTTAATTTTAAATTCAGAAACATATAATTTACTTTAACATAACCTACTTATATGTAGGACAATACTAAAGATACATGCTTAGGAAGGATGATTAAATTCATAATATACTTATTTAGACTGTGACCATTTACACAAGGTTACATAATTACTAAGAAAATTATTACAAGTGAAACATCATTTATTTACAAATTCCTGTTGTTAGTCATAATACCTGATCATTCAAGCTCTTATGATAATAATGGTAATTAATGGCAATCACTCATTAGTTCTTAGAAAAATCCCTAATAAAAAAATTTGTAAGCATAACAGAATATATAATAAAAATCAGATTATTTGACTTAGAAATGAATAACTAGACACTGCAAAATCAAATAGTATGAAACAGACCAATTTACCAAGAAAAAGTAAACGTGACGAACACTCCAAAGTTACTGATGGTGCTAAGCACATCATTTGTTGAAGTCAAATCCCATACCCACCCCTTATGAATATGATGTTCACATTAGATTAGTGCTAGAACTTACATATAATTGCCTTAAAGGAGGATCTTTAGGTACCTCCGTTACATATATATATCTTCACACCAAGTCCTTTATGGAGTAATCAAAGAACACAGAGTGCCAAATATCACTATCCTTGCATATCTGCCGTGCTTCTTTCACACTCATCAATCTCTTTAGGTATCTCCATTAAGTACCATGTTTCACAGTTGTTTCAGAAAAGAATTTAGCCATAGATATTAAAAAACATAATAAAAATACAAAGAAACTAGTTATATTTTGGACATAATAAGAGTTACTATTCTAGAAGAATACAATACATTATCAATAAAGACCATATGATACAGTTAAAGCTTTTATCACTGGAACCAGTTATTTTTAGGAATGGTATAAATGTTCAGTACATATCATAAAGCTGGTGCTCCACTGAAGTGCCATGTAGATTTATTAAATAGCCCTATATCCAATATCTCCTACATACAATCATATATCAAAACAAAATTTTAGTCACAATCATCTACTTCATACACTAACCAGGATGGAGCAACAACCCAAAAGCGTCTTCCGACACTAAGATATGCCATTTTGGTCATAATATAACTGTAACTGATCAATGTTTGCGCTAATCTAAGTAATCTCAGAAATGGCTTATCCCATTTGAATGCAGTTTTCAGGATTATATTTTGAAGGGTTTCACCTTAACATTAGTATTTATTCCATTTAAATTGTTTAAGAAATAAAGAAGTTATGTAAATTTATGTCAACCATCATGTAATATGTGCCAAGAAAAATAAAGCATGTATATGATTAATCATCATATCATCATATTAAATAGGGTTCAGCTTAGCAACGTGGACCCCCAGTCAGTTTAGTTTAGCCTGTACGAAGTCGCGGGTACAGCTAGTACACAATAAGATACAGATCTCGATATGTTTTCTTCTGAGCAATATAGATGGGAACAGTAGATAACTCTGTGTCATACCAGCTCAATATACAAAGCCATTTAAATTATAACTATTTGTCTTTCTACTGAGTGACACTAGACAAAACATAAGTCAATATGCAAAAGAAAGCAAGGTTTGTGTCAAAGGTCTTAACAGGGACTCAGTCATATTACAAGACAAATGAATCATTACAGGGTCTTTTGTAACCCCCAGAAGGTTCTTAGTAAAAAGTAAAAAAAATTTAAGCTTTACACTTTGGTCTGTTATCACACTGAGGATGATGACGATGTAATAATAATAAGTAGCCTATACAATATTAACACACCAATTAGATAATCTATCTTTTTCTTTATGAGATTCTTATAAGAAAATAACAAAATAAAATACATTTCTACTGACTATGCTTCATTAGATATTATTATTAGGCACTGTAGTAAATCAAATTCTAGTACAATACAGTTAGAATTAAGCTGCTTGATATGTTTATCAATAAAATTTAAAGAATCGTTACAGCCAACTATTCCTGTCAGAATAATCGCTAAGTACGACTTTAGGGTGCATCATTTCAAGCTCTTAGACAAAACCAAATATATTAGACTAACCTTAGTGAGATACAGAAGTGTATTGATTTATAGAATTTAACTTTGTACATGCAAAAATAATAATGCTTTAGATCGTTGTGCAAATGTCTTATTGGTTATATGTAGTAAAATTCGTCTTTTATTTTCAATGACTATTGTTTGTCCTTCGAGCAATGAAATAGTGGTCAACTAGTGCAATAATGAATGACGTCATTAGATTGACAGTCAATAAACCACGGTAAACAAAACCATCAGTTTAACCATTCAATGGAAAGGTGGAGTAACGCATTAAAGTTCGACACAACACGAAAATTGAGAAGAAAATGTAAAAACTCACATTTTGAAACAAAGATAAATTCTTCAAGGGTATCAGGGCTAACCGCGATCAGTGGTTGACAGCAAAACTAAATAACATGGCGGCATCTTGTCGCAGCCGGTCTACAAATCCATAAAACAGTTACAAAACATTGGACACTTACATAAACTGTTCACTCCCAGTATGGCTTCCTTCGCAAAAATCACTTTAACACACTTAGAAATAAAAATAAATAGTTCATATCAGACACTATAGGTAAAATGACGTAACATTCTCAACCTTCACGGTCGCACAGTACAAACGGTAGGTACAAGAAATAGTAATATTTTATTTAGTAAATAATGGGAGCAAGGGTGCGACAAACCTTGTTCGACACAATTTTTTAATCAAATATATTTTAACTCCGAACACCGCCAACGAAAGTTTTGACAAAATAAAGTAACGCGTTTTATTATTCTGCCAAAGAACAAACGTGACACGCAGTCAAGCAACCTCGTTCACAAATTTTTAATTTTTCAACCCGCGGCGTGTTATCTTTACTATTTCCAGTCGGATATTCGCACTAGAATACTGACCAACATGCATACTTTAAAATTTATACAAAAATGTTTTATTATTAGATTTTTTTTCAATTTAAAATAAAATGTGAATCGAAATCATTAACTTAAATAGTGTCGAAAATATAAATTAAAATTAATATACTTTATATAAGACATTAGTTGTATAGAAGATAAATACAATCTTATTATATCGTTAAATATACTAAAGTTATTTTTAGAATTCAACCAGCAAACGCTAGACTTTTAATTATCATCTTCCAACCTTGAAATTATGGAGGGTAGATGTAAAGAAAACTGGGGTGTATGGGCGTATAATTAGAAAAATTTAAGTTCTAAAGAGTAAAAATAGTTCCAAAATTCTCCAAGGCATCCGTGAGCAAAAGGGTATGATGTGAATTCAGCAGTTGTAGACAGAATAAGGTGTGTTGAACGGAAAAATATTAAATTAGTCTTAACCATAACTAGTTACGTATTCCAATACAATTTGGTAAACTGTACTATTTTATTTTAATTTTATTACTTTTTGCGCTTTCTTTAAAATTTACCTTATCGCGACAATAGCGCCATCTTAATTTGAAAACTTTCGATGGATACTTTTTTAACACATTATGATTCTCCATATCTCTACCCTCCATACCTCTACCCTCCATACATGAAATGATAAAATAACGAAAATACGCATACGCTACAACGCATTACATAGATAAAATAATAATATATGATGTAAACTTTAATTGTATTATTGCTTAGATAACTCAAACTTGGTAAACAGCTTGGTATTTTAATGTGATATAAAATAGCCAAAGGTATTTGCCGCCATATACACATAGAGCAAAATAAGCAGTGTATATACAATCGAGAGAGACGTATATATATAATTATAACAATATTGATGTATATAATATATAATTATAACATTATTCATTTCAAAGATGTTAATTCTTGTAATAATATTTTGGTAGAAAAATTTACAAAACCGACAGCCATTTTCGATTTTTCATAATGGCAGCAACACCTAACGCTGGTGCTTCAGTTTTTCATTTAACGATTTTGTTGTACTGGAAGTTTCCTATAATCTAAGCATAAAAACATATAATTGGAGATTCGATTCAATTGTTTTTTAACGGCCATACCAAGATAATTAACCAATTATTAAACGGACAAAGTTATAGGTACACTTCAGGCGCTGCGCTACATGTAGTGTCTCCTTTAGAGGTAGGGCATTGAGCATAATAAAATAATATTTGAATGATCCTCAGCGTGTTGATGTTGTATGTTACCAGGTACAGAAGTCGTCGTTTGTGGCGCCGATTAGAGGAGGCCTATGTCCAGCAGTGGACATCTAAAGCGACGATGATGATGTATGTGTTAAATACGCATAGAAATTCGTAACGTAAACACGAATTATTTTCATTCCAAGCACGAAATTTCTTCTAATAATTATTATTAAAATCAAAAATTGGTAGTACAGTTGCCATGACGTAAAATAAATAAATTGTAATTTCTTTCACAATGTCAAAGCTTTACTTCAATATTTAATTCATCATCATTATCAGCCTATCTCAGTCCACTGCTGGACATAGGCCACCCCTAAAGGGGGGTTTTTGCCTGTAAACCAAAAGGGAGGTTTTTGCCCGTTTGTAAGCGTAGCTGTAATAACTGTATAAATAACAAAAAAGGATGATTGAGGACTTCGTATTTCTTTTATAATTATGCGTTATTTTTACAGCCACTTATATTCTATCCTTATTTATTTGATGTGGAGTCCCTATAGACTGATGAGACAATTATACTACGAGATATTTCTGATTATAATTCTGGTTGATTGTTAACTAAAGAAACAAAAAAAAAAAACCTGACGTAGTAGCTTGTTTGTCAAAGATACCTAAGTAGACAAAAAACAATTTAGATCAAATATCTAAATTGTAAAATTTCTATTTACGAAAGTTTACGTTAATTATTATTATATATACAATAATAAATTGTTAAACTATATTTATATTTTAAAATTATTAGAGACAGGATTTATAAAAGAGACTAAGTATATTATATTAAATAATAATGACATTGCCTTGGCATATTCCTCTTGAGGCTCTTCCTGGCTTAAAAGATAAGAAAGAAGCGCCAATTGAACCTTCCCTGCTGAAACATTATTGCAAACTAAATATTCATGAAAATCCATGCGAAGAACTTCAAACAGGATTAATGTGTGAAATAGGAATCAATAATCGCGAGCCTGCTACTATACAAAGACTGATTGCTTCCGGAATGACGGTTGGACGTTTGAACATGCGTGATTTAGAACCAGATGCATGTGCACAATTGGTACAAAGTGTCAGACAAGCTGTGTACAATTACAGTGCAGAATTAGAATATGTTTACCCATTAGCACTTATAGTAGATGTTAGAGGTCCTAACATAGTAACCGGTGATTTAAAAGGAGGGCACCAAACGACAGTTGAATTGTTGATTGACGAAACGATAAGATTGACAACGGATCCTAGTTGGCGAGAAAGTGGTACAACAGATTGTCTTTACGTGGGCTATGATCATTTAACTGATCTTCAGCCTGGAGACTTTATATATATAGAATGTTTAACTGGGAAAGTAAAACTAGTTATAACAGATGTTGGTGATGATTCGGTCGATTGTAAAATAATCTCTGGAGGAATTCTTGGGGCTAAAATGCCGGTTATAATTTCAAAGATACCTCAAGATAAGTATATATTAAATAAAAAAGGTGACGACAGTCTTGAATCGATTTCTTGTTCTGAGACCTCTCACCAACTTTTTGAACATATGGAGGAACAAATATCATGGGCAGTATCTTCAGATATAGATGCAGTATTAGTTCCCAATGCTCAAAGCGCTGACGATATTTACCATGTACGAAACATTCTTTCAGAAAAAGGAAAACATATCCTTGTGTTTGCTTCTGTAGAGACTGCATTAGGTTATGACAATATAGATAGTTTGTTAGCTGAAGCGGATGGTATATACATCGATAGATACATTCTAAGTACAGATTTGCCAGTTGAAAAGATATTCATAGCTCAAAAAGTAATTTTAGCTAAATGCAACGAAGCCGGAAAACCTTGTATTTGTAAAGCCGTAATAAATGAACAAATCCCCACATTGTGTGTCACAGATATAGCAAACCTTATACTCGATGGTGCTGATGTACTTGCTCTGGAATTACATTATGATTCACCTTTAAAGAAATTTTCTCCAGGTTTCGATGCAGTGCGCATGGCAGAGCATTGTTTGGGCGCTGCCGCAGTAATTTGTCGACATGCAGAGCGAATAATATGGAATCCACGTATTTATGGGAATATTGAATTGATGAAAAGTCCTTTAGAAGAACCATCAAAAGCCATCTGCGTCAGTGCAGTTGAATTGGCTATGCGATCTCAAGCTGTTGTTATCATTTGCCTTACCAATTCTGGACGGACGGCTAAAATTCTTTCACACGCGAGACCTGCATGTCCCATTGTAGCTGTAACAAGAACTTGTCACACCGCAAGACAGGTGCGATTTTGGAGAGGAATTCGAGCTATGCATTATTTTGATGTGGCTAGAGGCAACTGGATGGCTGAAGTGGACGCTAGAATACACGCTGCATTAGATTATTGTAAGGCTAAACGGATCATGCGTGCTGGTGATGCTTATGTCATAGTTACAGGTTCAAGAAGGGGTGCGGGCTACTGTGATAACATTAGATTATTGTATGCAAGTGCTCGAGATGCTGTATTTGTTGATTAGCTGTACTCAGGCTATTTAATGCTAATAATAAAAAGAAATTTTAAAAAATCGTCCCCTTTATTATTCCACTGTTGGAACATGGGTCTTCTCTCGTATAGATAAGGTTAAGGCCATAGTCTAACACGCTGGCCAAGTGCGGGTTGGCAAACTTCGCACATCTTAGAAATTTGTTTTTTTTTTTTATAAATTCTAAGGTGTGCTTTATTATATTATTATATTTTTTAGGTAACTATAGTGAAGCCATATTGAAAAGTAAATTAAAATGCTTTATCTCTGTTATTGTTTCTTTGAACACGAAATGTGGAAAGGTTTTAAGCTATAGATTTGATGTAGTTGAAATATCAACAAAATGCAAGAGCATACAACAGTTGAAAACGGATAACATACCTAAATAAAAGAAATAAAAGAGTTCTCAAATTACATTTACGGTTGCATGTTCTTTGATAAATGGTTAACTGAAATTAGAGAAACAAGTAGTTAGACATATTTTGTATAATATTACGAAAGAGCATTCCTTATTTTCAGTAAATAAATAAAATAGGTTCTGGAAGTGTTCTTGAATTCAATGATATTCAAAAAATCGTAGTTATAAGCAAGACGTGATTATCCGATCATATTTCTCACAGACATTAGAACTTATTATATTAGATAAATAGTACTACAGATGATTATGGCAATTACATTATATTACGCGACAACGGAACATCGCGCCCACCTCTCTCCGAATAGTTTGATAGAAGGCTGTAGTGTATTCTTATGTTTCACCATTTCCCTGTACACTGGCAAATTCGTTAATTATAGTTATAGGGTAGAATTTCCAGAGGAACTACAAGATTATTTTAAAAAAATATTTTATCTATGAACATTAATGAAATTAACCCCATTTATGCGTATTTCCATGAACTTTTGACAAAAGAAAAAACAGATTAAGTTGTCTTTCTTAAGTGTTAAGTCGTTTACCATATTTGAAATTTTAGTATAATATCATACGTACTGGTCACCTGTGGCTCAATATCATTACGGCATCTATTTCTGTCGGAGAGTAAGAGTACTAATGTGAGCTTATTCAGATTTGTCTCCTATTGTTCGTATTGTACTGTAAGATAAGGCATATCAAATTAGTCTTCAGATCTAACACTAAATTCAAGAATAACTTCAATGGGTAAGATGCTATGACATTTAATGTTTATTGCCACCTACCCACATGTGCCATGATTACAAAAAGATCCATGTATATTTCTTTTGCATATGACAACATTGGTACTGCTTGACATTTCTGTTAAGGCACCGAACGTAACTTGAATTGTTAAATTTTCTTTTAATTCCTATGAATACACTATTTTCAATAAGTACATTATTACTATTATTAGATATTGGCTATTATCCAAAAGTGTTAAGCTACTGTATTGAACTTTTAATTACTATAATCATAAGAAATATTGAGAAGGTCAGAAGTAGTTAAACTTAGAAAAATAAACGTTTTTGAATTGAATACAAAAATACAAAATCTTAGATTATGAGTTTGGAAACAGAAATAAGTGCATTATGCGGAAATTTGATATCTAATCGTGCTAATGAAAGAAAAAAAGCTGCAGATTCGTTAAAAAAGTTTCTGGAGAATGGTAAAGCTGTGCCTTCGTTATTAACACAGAATACGCTAAAGAAATCTGGGTATAATTGGAATAATGTTTTTGACGACATTCATGCATACGTTATTAAGGTAATATTGATAGTATTAGTACTAAAATGTTTGAAAGAAATGTAGTATCCCATCAAAAGTGTACATGTATTAATATTTGTATAAATTGTACATCTAATAATATTTGTTTCCAAGGCAGTTTAAATCTTAAGCTTCCATTACACTACTCCTGAAGTTGATGGAGATTGGTTGAGACAAGTAATATGGGCAGACACTTCGATTCGCTTCATGCAACCTAGGCTCAACTTGAGCGACTTCCAGCAGGTGTCGGTTTTCTGCGCCCGAGTCAAAGAACTTCGACGTCGAGGTCGTCGAGTAACTCACGATGACTGGGTTCTATGTGAGGTTGCAAGAGTGTGTGGTCACATACTTCATATTTCAATCAACTTCAGCCAGCACTTTGAAAAGGAACTTTGTGAGTAGTGTAGTGGAGGCTATAGACTTTAGGAAGGATAATATCATACAAAAGCTGAAGAAATTTGATCTCTATCATACTTATATAGTTAATGAAGGGTCAATGAAATTTGATTATTATTTTATTATTATATTTTTATACCAGGTCTATTATGGGGTAGGCAGAAATCATTGACAGTCAAATATTTTTATCCTTACAAATTAGGTACGCATTCTATACATTCATCATTCTTTCCATACTTGCAAGGCAGTTTTGGAGACTTTGCTCTTATATGAGTCAGTGTCTGACTTATTTGGTCAAGATAAGTCAGTCTTGTTCTCCCCTGGTACTAGACCTACATCCATCAACATTTATGTCAAACACCTGTTTTGTCAATTTTTGATCAACCATATTTGACTGCTTCATTTGTCGAGTGGGTGCAAGCATGACTACCATTCGAAATGTCCTGGGTTAAAATCCTAGGTTGGATACTATTGGATTTTTCTAATTTAGAATTTTTAGTAGTGACTCGGAGTCTGGAAGTGTGCCCGGTGTATGGCAATAGGCTCACCACCTATCACACAGAGCTTAAATGTAACTGGTGGATCGTGGGAGTGTACTACAATGCTGTGCATACCCCT
>DWDT01002331.1:0-13918 GCA_018245595.1 Microceris scylla | reverse complement strand
GTGGCAGACTATGGCCTTAACCCTCTCAATATGAGAGGAGACCCGTATTCCAACAGTGGAATTATAATGGGTCGATTGAACGTTTTATAAAAGTTTTCAGATGACATCGAAACCCATACATAGCTGATTAAAAGAAGAAAATAATAAAACTGACCGTTGAAGAAAATAGGGTTTTTATATCAATACATTTTCGCGCACCCCACTTTGAGATACCCTGCTCTATTTAAAGTATTTTGATAAGTAATAGTAATGATAATTTTACTGCCTCGTAGGTTGAGTGGTTACAAGCGCTACTACCGATCGGAAGGACCTGGGTTTAAATCCCGGGTCGGGTTCTACTGGATTTTTCTAATTTTGAATTTGTAGTAGTGACTCGGAGTCTGGATTTGTGCCCGGTGTATGGCAATAGGTTTATCAACTATTCCATGGGACTTAAAAGTAACCGGCGAAATGTGGGAGTGTAGATACTACATTCCTATGCCTACCTTTTCGAGGATTACAGGCTTGATGTTACGTATAAAAACGTAACATCGTTACGTACGTATGTAATCGTACGCGTTACCTATAAATAAAATAAAATTTAAATGTAATATAATTGAATGAGCTCCGAGCTGTCTACTCCAAACAGCTAACGAAGAGTTTCTTAATTAGTCTAATATAACATTACCGTAAAGAACATTTTGTTAAGTAAAATTACTGTAATAATGACTGCAAGACTTTATAATCCCTCTTTGTCATTATCCATTACAGTCCAAATGTACTTATTTGAATTTTATTTTTAAAATTCAACGCAGGCCGAGTTTTGCCAACGTGATTTATAAATAACGCTCGCGAAGCCTCGCTTTATCAAACCGAATAAATAATGACTACAACTATTTGTCATTTTAATATTAAACGTTATTCTACACTAATATTTTCGCGCCAATTTGTTTACAGAGACCACAGACAATAAAATTATTCTATGAAAATGACAGTTCATAGACAAGGATAAAATTATTATCCCTGATTAGTAAAAATTAGTAATCAGACCAATAGTAAATTTCAGTTGTGATTTGCTGCATTTTTTATTGGTTATATGTTTTTGAACTGGGAATATTTTTATTTAGTGGAAATTATAGACATGTAATCCTATATAAAAATTATTAATAATTTAAAAATAGTATACTCACGGCCATAACAATATAGAGTTGTTAAAATCTCCCAAAACCGTATCAGGTTACATCAATAAATTACGTTGGTGGTTTGCGTTATGTTAGGCTTATTGGTTACGTTAGGTTATTTTGTTATTAGACAGGTATTTACAGATAATTCGAATATAAAAGCTTTATACACAACTGAATAGGCCACAGAAATACTTTGGCCGCAAAATAATATTGACATTGCGAAATATTTGGGCGGTTTTGAAAATTATACGTGTCTTCATTTAAATTTTAAAATTAAACAATAATTACAAATGTGCATAGTTATAAAATAAAGATACTGTTTAAAACGATATTAAAAATAATTATTGTGTTCCAGCCGTTTGATATTTTATTATTGATATTATAGAACCAGATTACCTAATATCACTATTTAATCAAATTAAATTAATTCAAAGCTTTACACACAAATTTTTATTCATGTTCATTCTATCTAAAGGATACGTAGTGTCAAAAACGTCAGATTTTCGGTAAATTAATAAATCGTTAGCATTGCAGTGCATCAGAACTACAGGCGGTCTTCGTTTTTCGGTTATTCTGGGGTAAATAAATATTTAGCCAACTCGTTACGTATCCATTGAGCCAGCTACTCGTATACAGAACAAACACTCCTACCGTCGCAGTGTCGCAACGTTAGTTTGGCGACGGCAAATATTTGTTGTGACATCCTGAAGGATTTTGTCCTAAGCGAAAGGTAAACATTACCTCGGATCTTCTTAATAACGTGGAACCCTTTCATAAGCTAGAATTTTTTTTTAGTTTTTGCGGTCAACGGCAGGCAGAGAGCACGAAGTCAAGTACATCTCTCTGCAGACTTGACGTGCTAATTGTACTCTCTTCATACATATTTGGCGATCAGGATTCTCTGCCTATTCTGTAATACCTATATCAAGGAAGACGATAATATAAAAACAAAATTTCTCAAAAAAAAGTTATTACTGGATCAATATTCATTCAAAATTTCAATGTTTTTCAACTTTTATGAAGAAAGTAGGAAACAGTAGAAGTTTATTTCTTAACAAAAGAACCTCAATAACATAGAAAAACAATTTTTTTGTCGAATGTCGATTACTTTTAGTATCTCTAACAATAATGATTACGTTTTATCATAGCATAATTTTTCATACCTTTTTATTTGACCACTTTTGCGTGGAATATTTATAAATTGTTAAAGGTAACAGGTGAGCCACTGCTCACCCATATATTTTTGGACAGTGTCAGATGGAATTGCTTCCATTAACGTCAGTGCTATTACCATAAATACTTCCGAATTCTTGGCAGCAGTTAACTAAATCCAACAAGTGTTTGCACGTTTTCCTTCAGTAAGTGGTGACAGATGATTTTACCTTAAGAGGGTAAGGAGCAGCTATCACGGCAGTTATACTGGCCATGGATATTCACAACCTATATGAAAAAAAAATATAGGAATGGTACCATTAAAGTTGGTTAGTTTAATCAGTGTCAGTAAATGTTAAGGTGAAAATTTATAGCCTCTGCCTAGCCCTGTGTAAAATAGATGGGACAATACATGTGTATGTTAAAAAAACTAACGAAGTATTAATACCTTTTGAGGTAATTAAAGTTAATTTACATTTTATTACCGTATAGGTTTCTGAACTTAATCAATGCTTATTTTAAGTTTCATAATCGCTAAAGATTTTAGAGTCGCCTTATACGGTTAAATATACACATTGCAAGTTAGACTCGTGAATGAAAAATCCGGGGTGCGATCCCTGCATCGGGCTTTTCTAACTTGGACTTCATCATAGTGTCTGGGAGTTTGGATTTGAGTCCGGTGATGGTAACAGGCTTACCCCTATTTCATGGTGGAACATATAGCACAGTTTGGATTTCGGATTTGAGTCCGGTGATGGTAACAGGCTTACCCCTATTTCATGGTGGAACGCATAGCACAGCCGGTGAATCGTGGGAGTGTAGGTACTACATATGTATGTCTAAGTTCCCCATCGGAGAGATACAGGTGTAATGTTATGTTATGTTTAATTCAGAATGAAACCTTTTAACGTTCGACTGTTGGACACAGATCTCCTCGCACAATGAGAAGGGTTAGGACGATAGACAATTACCTCGGGAAAATGCGGGTTAATAAAATTCATACGACCTAAGTATATAACATATTGGAGAATTATGGAATGCAGGTTTCCTCACGATATTTTCCTTCACCGTTACCATTTTATAAAGAAAGAGGCACGTTCTTGTATTTAAACCCAGGACCCTTGGAGCGGAAGACTCTCTAAGCCAGTAGGCTATTGTTGCCTTATATACTTTAGTTATAATATAAATTTACCAAATTATTTTAACACCAATTAAATAAGTAGCTAAATAACTATTTAATGTAACTAACAATGGACAATAATCAAGCGTCGTTCGTAGTGTATTTACAAAATGAAGTGTCGCTGAAATTCAGCGAATTCGCTACATTCTCGTAGCGATTTGTCTTTTCCGTGCAAGTACAATAGATAAAGCCAACACTTATCTTAACAAGTTAGAATTATTCCATGTTTCCGCTGGAACAAATATATTTCACTCCTTATGTTCCATTACTTGGCTGGTATGAATAGGTTCAAATATAGTCAGCGTGAATAAAATACACATTTCTGACCGTGTTTCGTTTTGCTACAATTATGTAGAACTACCGTGTAGAGACTATGAAAGATATTCTCTATAAATACTGAAGCTTTAATAAAAAAAGAACAAAAAATAGAACACATAAATACAAAAAATGACAACGCCTTAATGACAATGTCCACGAAATATATTTTCTATAAAGAGTGAAACAGCAATAAAAAAGAACAAAAAAAAAAATAAGAATACATAAATGCGATCAAAAAATGACAATGCAAATTAAAAACACAAAGAACGCAGCCATTTGCCGTTTTATATCGTTTGCGATGCTCAATTTACTTTTATTACTCTCCCGACCTCTCGTCTCAACATCTTGTTTATATTCTCTAACTTATTTAGCGACTACTCTGTTACTTTATCTATTGGAGATGAAACATGGAAACAATTGTGAACAATCATTGACTTGTTAAATGTATAGGTATAACAATTTACGAATTACTTCTGTTATATTCAATTTAAGGGATACATGAGAAAGGTGAAATCGTTCTTCGTTTTCATCTCAAATTGGTAACAGTCACTTAAAATAAATGTTTCAATTTATGAATTAGTTATGTGTTATTCAATTTAAAGATAAGATAAGAAACCGAAGGGTCAAATTGTCGTCATATAATAGTTATTTTTTGATGTTGTCACTATGGTTGTGGGTTTGTATTTGAAACTGTACTATCTGAGTGCTTCAAAGAAGAACATTTGGTCAGTGGGTTTAAGCATCGATACAGTTTCTTTTGGGTCACTCTAGACAGTGTACGATTATAATCAAAAAAGTAAGAGTATCAATTCCATGATGGGTCTTAAACATAACTAGTGAAATGTGGGAGGGTACTACATTCGTCTGCCTAACCTTTTGGTGATTACGAGCGTGATGTACTCGTATGTTTAATGAATATGAGAAAGAATATTAAGATTTGTATTTTTGCTCATAAACAATTGTTTTAATAAGACATAGGTAACGATAAAGAAATTTCAATGTAACCTCACAGTTGAAATTTTCTGAAGCGAAGCGTCATTAATGTTAAATGATTCCCAGTGAGATGTTTGAACCCCATTAGCATCCCGACGCAGGGTCGCGGGATCCTAATTAAATTCCTTCCACTGTGTAGTTTTACCCGTGATTAGGACGTTACCGTTATTACATTAAAAGAGAATTTCGCTTTCACAATGGCCCAGAATTCTGTCGACAAATAATTACGCAAATGTATACATTTTCAATATAATTTTTGCCAATTAGTGGTTCGGAGTCTGGATTTGTACCCGGTGTGTGGCAATAGGCTCACCCTTGTTCCATAGTGGGATGTAAACGTAACAAGTGAAACGTGGAAGTGCACTGGACCACCTCTGACTTCCGGTTTGGGGATAACAGGCGTGATGTTACTTTTTTCCGTTTAAATGTGTTATAAAATACTTTTATTTGCTAGTAAACATGTTATGCAGCTGTTAATATTTTTATTAACTTAACACACTATTATTTTTAGTGAAAACTGTAGTAACTGTTTTAGGAAGATAAATGATCTTGTTAAGCCTTTCAACGTAACTACACTGTTTAAATTTTCTAAAGCGAGGCGTCATTAAGCCTCCCCGTGAAATGTTTAAGCCCCTTCAGGGTCCCAACACGGGGTCGCCAGTCCTAATTGAATTCCTTTAACATAGTTACAGTCTTGCCCGTGATTACGACGTAACGATGCTTAACTTGATGATGACGCGGTTTCTGGAACTTTCGCTGCAACTCCTGACATGGGTTACACGCTGTAATATGCGGTATTCGGGAGTTACAGTGCGGATTAGAGATATAGGTTCTCAGCTGGCAGGACTATTGGTTTTGTAGAACTGTTATGCTTAGTCTAATACCATAATATATGTAATGTTATGGTGTGTTATATTATACTTATATAAAGTTATGTTATATTTCCCATTATTATTATTTATTGTGTCATACGTTCTACATATGTAATAGTCTCATCCCTTACTCCGTGAGACGTTTAACAAAACACGTGAAAAATATGAATACTATATAGGTACTTCTCTGTCTAACTCTTCTGAGTAATATAGGTATGATATTACGCTATGTACTATACATATGTATATGTTACATATAAAATTTACATAACATACCATTACTTTGCGCAGCTGTTATCTAATGGCATTAACTGTGTAATGTTCGCGACTGTTTGCCATTGACAGTCACGACTAATGGCGCACCGTTGATTTACTATTGCTCGCGTCTCTTAGCTAATAGCATTTTTATCCTATTTAAAGAGGTAACATCGTATAAAGAGAGATGATAAAAAAGAATGGTTTCTCACCTTTCACGATCAATCTTGCTGTTATCTGACAGGCTGTGATCTTTCAATTCGTCGACGTGTAGGTATCAAAGGCAGTATTCGCTGGAAATGTCTTTTGCTAGATAAACATTTTGTTCAATACTATCGCATGCTTAACTTCGCGAACTATGTGTTACCTGTGTTCACGTGAGTTTTATTTTTCTTTAAACTTTCAGGATGTTATTTGTAGCTTTCGATTGTTTATGGAGAGGGACTGGATTAATTGGTCTTTCGGATGAAACTGTTTAAGCTGCCGATTTGTCCGCGATTGGCTAATCTCCAAAAACCGTTAATCGTTTCCTATTGACCGATTTCAAACGGTCCTCTCACCGTGACTTGCATCATGCATGATAGTTAATCGATTGACCTATTTGACTAAAGATGACGGTCACTTAGGTTCTCTATTGACCTGATAGATCAATGATTGTGGTTACTTAGGTATTCTTCAAAAGATTGGTCAAAAATTTTTAACTTACGTTATCCATTGATCCATTTGGTCAAATATAAAACGGTGCAAGCTCCTTTACAAGTTGCAATAAACGTACGTAGAGATAACTTTCCGTAGTGGCCTGGCGTGCGGCCAAAGAATTAAAAGACGGAAATCCCGGTGCAGTGAGCGTAATAACCATTTGTGTCATATTGCCCCTCTTCGCTTATGAAAAGATTAGTTTCAGCCAATCGTTCCGGATCGCCGGTTTCACGTGTGTTACTCTTATTAAAACGTGTCGGCTTAGATTATTTACGGATTGCGATCATTTTGTCATGTAATGAGCTCAATGATTTTATGTGTTGCATATTTATAATCTGGAGAGATCCGTGTCCAGCTTTATAAGAATGAAAGGTATGATCTTGAATACTAAAACATTTTTCTATTTTTTGTTTCTAATGACTACTGACTTTTTCCCGCTTGCGGGTTTACATAATTTCACTGGTACCTGTACTATCTTTTATGATATGTTTAGTGTACCGTTCACCCGATTCTCTTGTATAATACTGTATCGCCGAACACCGAGCAACAGAGATATGATGTCCGTTTGTACGTTTACGGTTATTTTTATTATTTGATTATTGTCTCTGGCGGCTACAATCAGGATCTTTTGTATTGTTACAAATACCATTGCAGGATAAAACAGAATTGCAACGTAAATATTCATGTTATGATGTACTCAATGATTTGGTAGGAAAAGTAGTATTGAAAAGTTTTTTTATCATTATCATCATCATCCGCCTACTCCTGTCCACTGCTGGACATAGGCCTCTCCAATGGCACGCCACTGAGCTCGATCTTCGGCTCTTCGCATCCAAACACTGCCAGACGCTTTGCGTATATCGTCACTCCACCTTTTCTATGTTCTTTTATATGGGTATCTATACATTTGTACGACCCTTTATCTATATGACTGGGGAATTTGTATCTAATTATATTATCTTTTAAGAGACTGGCTGGTGTATTTGTATTCAATTATCTAATATTTTATGAGACTAGTGTACTTGTATTCAAATATATGATCTTTTATAAGTACGAGTATCTATATACAGTTATGATCTTTGTTATACGTAAGATGTTTATGTAGCCAACTGCCCAATCCTCGGTAACAATGATGAAATCAAAATACAGATATAAAATGGATGTATAGATAAGCAAATAATGGCAGAATATAAACGAACTCATTGACTTTATGTAGCAAAGTTTCTCGACGCATTTTTTATTGTTTGCGTACCGTGATCTTTATATTGCGCTTATTAAAAAAGAATGGAAATAAGGAAGATCTCAATACTGCCTTACATTTCAGTTCCAGTTATTTATTTTCGTTATCAAATATTTGTAGGAGACACAATAATGAATCTTTGGAATATAAATGGAATTTTTAATATAAAGTAAGTTGCATGAAGCAGTCTCAGTGGCATCTTCAAAAGCGTATATTAAAAAGGAACTTGTCGTGTTGATGGTTATTTTGAAAAAGAGAAACTAAAGTGATATCTTTGAATATCTATCACTTTAAAATATAATTACATTTGTAACGTTTAAAATGTAATTATATTAAAAAAAATTTATTATTACACATATCATTGTAATGGTAATTTCTTGATATATGAAGAAAACGGAAGTGTAAAATACCAATTGTTCTCCGGTTAACAAACCAAGTCATATTCAGTCGGTATACGTAAATATTTCATTTTTATTTGGAAATTAGATTTAATATACATAAATTTTTTATGCTTCTTTTTTTTGGAAACAAATACCATAGCCAAATACCTGAATACATTGACTTTATTTCAAATGCTTTAGAAAATAAGCCGTATGAGCATATAAAAAAAACTTTTTTCTTTTTTCAAATAACATTGATATAACAACAAACAATATGTTCAGAAATATACTCAGCGTGTGGGCGAGTTATACTTCTTATTTATACTACAATAGTATGAAGTTTATAATATGATATTTGTTTATGTAGAAAATATTCTATGAATAATGATATTGCGCGGAACAAACTGTTTTCTTCAAACGAGTACGGGTATATTTTATATTATACATTTATTTAAATCATACGCTCAGCTAGACTAATAACTTATTTTCTTAGTATAATATGGTTTTGGTTAGTTTTATATAATAACTCCTTATTAAATAACTATTAAAATGAAAATATTACCGTACTGAATTATGTATTTTTATTAAGTAAATTATGAAACGAATAAATTATTAAAAATGTTCTTCACGATATCCAACTTATCAATAAGGAATGAAAATAATCCTTATAACAGTTAGGTAAATTGGATAATATTTTTTGGACGTTTACTTTCCACGAAGGCTTAGTGAAATAAAACAGGCATTAACGCTTAAGTAGCTATAAATTTCTTACCATGCAAGTGCTATTTATATAGTCATTTTTCGAACGTATCCTTTTAAAATCATGGCATTGCAATACTGACAAACGATAATCGATTACTGACTAGTGAATCATAGGTGGGAGTATTCCCATTAACGATTTCATTTTTTAAGGATATCTAAGGACTTATACAACATTACAACCTAAAAGCTTTGTGCCCGTCAAACTTTCTTGTCACATATAAATTTGTATTCATAACAAGATCATAACAATAAAACATCAAGATAAACTGTCAAAAAGCACATTGTTATTATCATGCTTTTGAATTTTAAACGAGTTCAAATAAAGGCAAAACAGTACGAGTTTGAATGCATAAATGAACGAATGCATGCACAAACAAATGAACGCCGTAGCGAAATGCAGTGTTTGCGCCGCTGCACGGGACAATGGCACAGCTGATGGATCGTCATCATAACAAATGCGCTTGTGTCCTAGTGCATTTTGAAAAGCGTTTTGGCTCTATTTCAATATTGACCTGTGACATATAAATTCCTTAGCTATTCCAAATGGTTGACGAAAAAACTTGCGTGCCTAAATATTGACTATTTTATATACTTCCAATTTTAAATGTTCAGGAATCGGTTGTGCATTTTCTTTAATATATAATAGGCTCACGTTTAAGTACAATCTCATCGAGATGTACCTTATTAGTTAACGATATGTACCTTAAAATATAGCACGCTTGCTTAGAAAGTGCTTATTCATTCTTATCTTAATTATTTCCGCTTTATTACACTTTTGGTCGAAACTTGGTCATGAATTTTTTTTCAAAGATATCCCGACTGTTTCCGGGCCTAATTGAGGTTTTGCTTCATGAATTCTCTTTGATGTTAGTGTGGTGGTGACGGAAAATAAGCGGGCTATCCGTGTAGAAATATGTATGTAGGTATAATAAGAAATATCATTATTATTCAAAAAGTTAGTTAGTTACTTATATATGATCGAATTGGGCTCTGCGTTAGATACATTCAGAACCTTTTCTGACTACTACGCTACGACTGACTACTTTCGCTAATCTGATAGCTGCATTTGGCAGCTAACTGTATGCGATCTCAAAGAAATACACCTCTTTGTACCTGGCTTCTGTATTTATTTATGAACATGCAATAACAATCAAGCTTGTATTTCCCCGTAAGGGTAGGTTGAGTAGTGTAGTACACTCGCACCTTTCACCAGTTACGTTTACATTCCAATATGAATTAGGGGGTAGCCCTATTGCCATACACTGTACACACTGAGCCACTAGTAGGAATTTCATGTTAGAAAAACCCAACAATACCCAACCTGGGAATCGAACCCAGGATCTCTCGATCAGTAACGCTTCTACTTACTTGACCAACGAGGCAGTCAACGACTTAAATATAACACCCGCTTCGAGGTAGCACGATCGTATTTACGCGTACATATAAGTAGGGAGCTATAAAGGTGCAAGAACATCACCTTGAAGTCGGGAGTACATCGATAAGGATCAATGAGGACCTAATGATAGCTATAGGGAGCGATCGCTCCACCTTTCGAAGCTCATGATAAATTGGATGTAATTCAGCGCTAAAGGATCCAATCCACTTCGGAACGAAAGTATTCCAAATCACAAGCATTAAACGAGCCATTAGGTTTAATATATTACTTTTGAATTACACTCACTACTAGTTCTGGGTGTAGTAGGGTTTTAGAATTAACATTGTTTTGATTTTTATTTCGCGTTTCTGCTGGTATCATGGCCGACTTCAGAATACAAGTATTATACATATAGTAAGATACAAGTATCTCATATACATACATGTACATTTGTACATGTTTAACATAATTATTTTGAGGTTGGTGAAATAATATGACCGGGTTTCAACTGCCTCATTCATTTCTCTACGCAGTATTATTGGTATGGTTGTATTCGAATTTGTATTAGGTAGACGACCTACTTTCGATGGATATGTTCAAATTGGTCCTTAGAGGTAGGCAAGAATCCAATTATTCATGTACCTGACTATTTTAAGATATACATACATATGTAACTTCTAATTTATTAATAATTTATTCTGATATCCATGGACCGCAGTATAGTCCGTAATCTATGGCCAGTAATATCTGAGAATCTCTACATTCATCCTGTTTAAAAGAAATATGTCCATACATATATAGGATACAACAAAATACGACAAACAATAGTATTCGTACAGTATTGCTTTTCATTTAGTCAGAAAAATCCCTTGCAGCCGTTTACGTAGACGTAAAGAAAGATTTTTTAGGGTTGCACAAATCCGACAATCGCCACGCCGCACCGCAAGTCACGCTCGAAATCGTGTTACGTCTATTTACATAAAGCGATTACGAGCGCGGCTAGTTCCAAGCACTGACAGTCCTAAGCTTTTCACTTTCCCGCCATAACGGACTGAGCGCTGCTTTTTATTTAGTACTATTCAATGTTTATTATTACAGACAATTAATTTATTTACTATTAAATAATAAAACTAAAATATTTGTACACGAATAATTATAAATGTTATGGGCCAAGTGATTAATGGCATTTTGAATAACGTGCGGTCAGTATTCAGTATTTTAGATAAATTGTAATTTGTTACAAAATAAGTACATTCTGCATAGAAACTTCGAGGAAAAATAATTAATCTGTGCATCTTATTAAAATAATTAATCTGTGCAAAAGCAATCTTATTGCAGGCTTCTAATGCAATTATAATTCACAGTCGTAAAATTAACAATAATGACTCAATTGCTGCAAACGGCAATTGACATTATTCCTTCCCGTGAGCGATGATTCGCGCGGATATAACGTAATCCGGATTAAACCGGTAAATGGTATTAAGCTTGGACTAAGCGAGCACTGCTCGCAGTCGATATAACTGAAATCTTTGCTTCCAACCTTTAAATAAACACTTGATTGCGCTACTGTATTGACATTATACTCTGGCTAGTTCAGCTCGCAACGCTTCGTGTTTTTTATTAAACATATTGATTGTGTACTGGAGTGCGCGACTGTACCTTATTTTATAAACTAAGGCGTATTTTTTTTCAATTATTTTGGTAAATTGAAATATACTTATATTAAATGTTAGTTACATTGGGATCTTAAATACGAAATGTTTTATACAGAATTTTGTATTACATGTGTTTATGAAATAGGTAATTATGTTTTATTTAATATTTCCTGACAAATATTATTATGCATAAAATAGGTAACAGGAGTCATGTCGAATAAATTCTATTTGATGACACTCGAATGAATCCTACTGAATACCAATTTAAATATGAATCACTCCTCTTACAAGTACTGGCGTTTTATATTAATTTCTAAATTGAATTGTATCATAGATGATGTAAGATACCTTTGTAAATATTTATTATGATTTTCTGGTGTTTAAACTACAGTTTGTCCTTTATTTCGTGTTTTATATGTGAATAAACGTGAGTTATATAAAATGTTATATGTTTGTATAAACCAAATATTTGTAGGGAAATAGGCTATTGTTTTTTAAACATTAAAGAAATGAATAATTTGGACATAGCAAAGTAATATAATAAAGTAACTAAAACATGAAATAAGCAGTGATAGCTAAAAGTAGCGATAGCCCAGTTGTTCAGAATTCAGCCTCTCACTTCTTGGGTCCTAGGTTCAAATCCGTGGCACGCACTTCATGGAAAAAAAGTGAGTTTCAAGAAAACATCATATAACAAAATCTGTACAGCTTCGAGTTAAGAAATTTGGTTTAAGTAATTGCAAATTGTAACGAGATTGCCTGGTGTAATAGTGAGATGGCTTGATAGCTGTAAAAAAATGTAATGTATAATGCCTTAGGTAATTTTGTTCAGATAATACTGTTTATAATAAATTCACATATTTCTGTATATCGTGTTTTGCTCAGCACCAGCTAACATCAGTTATCAGGCCAGTTTAATGAATGTTAAATAATGTTTGCAATAAGCTAACGCTTCGATGATCAAACATGTTAATTTTACTAGGCTATAGCGACCCTTATATTAAAAAAATAGTAGTTCAACGTAAGTGGGTAAAATTAAGGCTAATAAAAAGTAGCAAATTGTGACGATAGAAAAATTTCAACTTTTTTCAAAGCACCACAGGCGCCAATAAAAAAACTTACAAATTACAAAAAAATATTGTTAAGTAGTGCTCTAAATTAAAAAGAAAATTTAAAATACGAATAAAAATTTATGTAATGATCCCACTTTGAATAACTTTTAAATTTATACACGTTTTACGAACCTAAATACACAGATAATTATAAGTAAGGACTTGGTAAGTTTCGACGAACAGAAATTACACCCACGTTCAAATAATATTCAAGTCGACGGATTTGACAAGAACTTCGTTAAAATCTTAAAACAACTTCAATTGCTACACGTTCATTTAAATTTGCGCCAAAACATAAGATATATTCAATCAGGTATCCAGCACTCATTTACAAAGTTATAATGAATATCGTGTATATAAAGTCACGAGTTTCACAATGTTGAATTTTGTTAAATGAAATTTCGAAGATACAATGCTTTGTATATATATTTTTATCTTACAGTATTGTAATGTCGCTTTTGACACATTTATTTTTTTCTTTGAAGAATGTTTTTAAAAGCGAACACTCAGACTAGTACAGTGTGCACATACCTAAAACGTCCATTATATTTTAATCTCTTAGCTTATAATAGTGATTATGTGTACCTAAAATCGCTTGCATTCATTTACCAAAAGTATTCGTATTAGTTTTAAAGTGAAACATTGCACAATTGCTGCAATAAGTTTATATATAACATGTAATCTACTACAACAACTCCTAAAATAATGGAGAAGTGATAAGGAATCATGAGTGGAAAGAGAGCACGATTAATAGAATTAAAA
>DWDT01002330.1:0-13918 GCA_018245595.1 Microceris scylla | reverse complement strand
AATTTCTAATAGTGACTCGAAGTCTGGATATGTGCCCGATGCATGGCAATAGGCTCACCACCTATTCCATTGTGGGACTTAAACGTGGGGGTGTACACTCCTCTGCCTATCCCTTCGGGGATTACAGGCGTGATGTTACGTTTATAAGCACACCTATGAAAACTCCATAGGTTTCTTTTGCCGCTTCTTCTCCATAGTGAAGCATCTTCCGAAGCGGTGGTAGCATCAGTTTGACGTACAGAAAGTGTTCTCATGAACTAATTTTGAATAAATGACATTTGAATTTGAATGGAAAGCTGAAGTGGGCGTGTGGCGCAGGTTCCACACGTGGTACGCGGAGGAGGCGACGTTCGACGTGCGCTTCCTGATGTCGCGCGAGCCGCTGGAGCGCATGCACGACGCCGTGGCGCGCCTGCACGCCTCGCGCCACGCCGCGCGCGTCTTCCCCACCGCGCCCACCGCCGCCGCCGCCCGCCCGCGCCTGATCGCGCTCGACCGGTGACGTCACTTTGCTATCCCATATTGTCTACTCATCTCTGAACGTTAAGTTGTATACACGCTAAAAACACGAGTAGATCGTCTTCAATGAAGAATCCGTCGGTCATAGACTAGACCCGCCCTCCCAAATAGTGTTATACCACAGGGCTGGATGCCTAAATCTGCTATCAGACTAGTGCAAAAATAAATAACTTCGTGACAGAGGCTTGACATCTCATATAAAGCATGTTCCGGTAATACAATATAGGTATCCGGACTGAACGCACGACTAGTTGACCTGTGAGTGTGCGGGTGCGTCTAGATTCGCATAGAAATTGGCCCAGGCACGCAACTGTTGCAAAAAGCATCTCACACTTTGATTAAATTATACTTAGTGGAAGAGGGTTCAAATTCTTGTTCATTGAACGAAAAACGTACTTGAGTTAAGCCAGTACATTTATAATCATGTGTACAAACACTCACAAAACATTTAACAGTAAGGGTGCGTTTCCACCAGAGATGAGCGAGGATGCGTAGCGGGGAATGTGTTTGTTAAGAACCAATAGAATCCCTTCCTTTACCTAGCCCCGCCCAGTACAGGGAAGAGGAAGCGATGCTATTGGTTCTTAACAAACACATTCCTCGCTACGCATCCTCGCTCATCTCTTGTGGAAACGCACCCTAAGGCCGGTGAAAATAATAAAAAAGAGTGTCATAACACGTTGTCTCACAAATCGTTAATTAATCAAATATCATTAAGTTTTATTTTTTGGAGTTGTAACAAAACTTGCTATACTCGAGCCGAACGTATAGTATTTTCTCTATTTTTCCAACAGATCGGTGGAGCGGTACGTGAGAGTAAAATGGAGGGACGTGAGAGTCGGCGACATAGTTCACCTATCGAACAACGAGGCGATACCCGCAGACATGGTCCTGCTGCACTCCTCCAACCCCATGGGTATATGTTACTTGGATACTTGCAACCTGGACGGTGAGACCAATCTGAAACAGCGTATCGTCGCACCCGGCTTCAGGGAGAAGGTAATGAGAATGTTTAACTACATAACGCTCACAATACACCTGAAATAATTAATGTAATATAACATGTAAAATCGAACTTACATTGTTTGCACTTTTAGGATATACTAAAAAAATTAATGTCATTAATACCAGTCTGTTATTCATATATTCGTTCGTTGTTAATATGACGTTCGTTTTACAATCATCAAGCATCAAGGCATTAAGCATTCGTTATCATCATCACATGAGCCTCTTCCGTTCTTTGGCGATACTGGACATAGACTTTTCTCAAGGTGTGCCACGAAACTCGATCGTCGGCAGATTAGGCATTCAATTGAGTAACATTATTTAAGATAACTAGCTAAATACAGAACCGTTGCTTTGGCTGTGGTCAATCTCATTTTTCCCTCTGTCACACCAAATGATCACGCAATCTGATAGGCGAATAACAGCGATGCTCGATCGTCGGTGACCACTCTAGTGCGGTAACTGAACAACGCGTGGGAAACTTTCACTATTATTGCAATCTTAAAAGGTGAAACAATACAGCCCATTTTTGCACTTTTAGTCAATTAGACAAGTTACTTCGTACTGCTTTTCTATTATGATAAATTAACTGTAATCATGAAGTACGAAAATACTACTGCCTTAAAAGTATATACTAATACATATATGTGTTTGTACATTACTTTTTACCTGTCCCATCCTTTCACGTTCGAATTTTAACTGTTGCACATAATATCTATCGAGTTTTCATAGTGTTCTGCTTTCCGAATGGAACGGTTTTCATCTGTTTTACCAATGCTTTCTTAACGTGGAGTTTGACTTATCTATTGCTAATTCAGTTGGAAATTTATTGAAATATCGTTGCTAAATTTTGTTTGTTTACATTTTAATACAATTGTAACTTTATTGTTTCAGCGCTTAGAATTCTGCCCATTGAAATTCAGGAGTTCAGTAGAAGTAGAGCGACCTTCGACGAAAATATATAGATTTACTGGCACGATATCTCATCCCAATGGAGATCGTGTTCCATTGAATTCGGAAAACTTGTTACTTAGAGAATGCACTCTCAAAAACACAGACTTTGTAGAGGGTATTGTGGTGTATGCGGGACATGAAACTAAAGCCATGCTCAACAATGGCGGGCCGCGTTATAAATGCTCCAAACTGGAACGAAAAATGAATACCGATGTAATATGGTGCGTTCTCGTGTTACTGTTCCTTTGCTGTGCTGGAGCCGTCGGTTGTAAGGTTTGGTTGGACCAATATAGCCCCCAATTAAACAAAGCGGCGCCGTTCATAATCTCAGCTGAAAAACCCGCGTACGAGGGCTTACTAATATTTTGGACTTACATAATAGTATTGCAAGTCATGATACCGGTTTCGCTTTACGTTACTATAGAAATGACAAAGTTGCTTCAGGTTTATCATATACATCAAGATATCGAAATGTACGATCCAGTTACGAACACTCGAACCGAATGTCGAGCTTTAAATATTACCGAGGAGTTGGGACAGATCAATTATCTGTTTAGTGACAAGACCGGCACTTTGACCGAAAACAAGATGGTGTTCAGACGGTGTGCGGTAGGGGGCGTGGACTACGACCATCCTCCGGGTCCGCCTGCTGAACCGTCACGGGATCTTCCTCCAATAGTGACACCCATCACCAAAGTGTCACCGAATAGGAGAATGCTTCAACATTTACACGACAGCAACGATGCACAACACACGCAGAAGGTAAATCGAAAGACAATCAATTGATTTTAAATTCATCCATGTTTTAATGCCATATGGACATACTGTACTACTGATAACTAGACTCTGTAGGTACTTGTGTGTTCTACTTGGTGTCGAGATTATATTCCATCGATAAAGTGTTATCTCTGACAACTACAATGTTAAGGTTTTTTACCGTGATTTTTTATATTAATTTAATAATAATTATAAAGTTTTAAAAACTTCATGTACGTTCAGGTTCGCGAATTCTTGCTCGTCCTGGCGGTGTGCAACACGGTGGTAGTGAGTCAGCCGCACGTGGACGACATGCAACTGAGCGGCTCCAGCGCGGGCGACAAGTTCCCGGCGGAGAAGCCCTCGCGGTCCAATGGCACGCTCCGATCGAATGACAAGTCAGTGCTCGGCTTGCAACAGTAACATAGTTTATCTTATTTCAAGATTCTTCCGTATACACTTTTGGCGCCAGTTAATAAGTTGAATAATAAACGAGCAATGTTGTAAATTATTTTTTACTCTCTCGCAAATGTTGGTAGAACGGCAGCCGAAGGCCGTGGATCAATTGCATCAATAATTAAAAGCTATAATAAGTAAAAAATAGAAATCTTCACAATCCACTAACACCTAAACAGCTATTTTTAAGAAGAAACATTAAAATAAAACGTCTTAAAAAGACATTTGGTTTCACATTCTTTATACTTTACCACGTTTCTCCCTACAATCCAATGCAGTTTAGGTTAAAATTTTGAATCGCATAATTATAAGTTTACGTTTACAGATCAAAATTATGAACTTATGATTAAAATATAATTGTCTGGTCTTCACTACATATTCAGCTTTCGTTTTCATTTGTGATAAACTGACATGGTTTTGTGAAGGTAATAATACATTTGGTTTTCAGGTACTCCAGGCTAACGGAGTCACGGTCCACTACACCGTCTCCCCCGCCATCAACCACGTCGCCATTAAGGATACGTCTTCCCAAGTTCCCGTTCGGCAGTAAGGACGATAACTCCAGCGAACCGAGCACTTCGGCCGAAGTACAGGTGCCCTACTTATATACGTCTTATTTCTTGTATTTAAACATCATTGGGAATTTTAAATGTGCTTTGTTCATTTACTATATTCAACTGAGTGATATGTTCAGGTATCATAGTAGTAATTGTTATTTGCATATAGTTTATGACTTGATACAAACATAATAATTATTTTTTTTCATTTTTCATTATATGGGTACAATATATTGCACTGTAGTTATAATAATAACGAAACTATCCTTCGTCCCACGACTATATTCCGTTCCAAAACTATCTTCCGTTCCACGACTATCTTCCGTTCCACGACTATCTTCCGTCCAACGACTATGTTCCGTTCCACTGAAAACGTGACCAGTTCCCATTAATTTATGCTACGCGATGGTAATAAATAAAGCTCAAGGTCCAACTTTGCATAAAGATGACTTTGTGTTGAGCATGAATTGCTCGTCACACGGACAGTCGTAAGTAGTGTTATTGGGTGGAATTACGGAATTCATTAGGAACAAATAGAATTTTACTTCGCTACCTAAAAAAAAGCAATTATAGCGAAGTCAATAGTTTTAAAAACAACATCATCTCTTTAAGTTTAGCTATCGATTCGGAGCGAATTCAAGGTGTTTCTAATGAATTTATTCCGTAATTTTTTGCAGTCTAAATAAGTAACGTAGTTGTACTTTTCCTTCATTGTTATCGAATTGTTTCTGGGTAGAGTTCTATATTAATTAAAATATTAAGTCAAAACCCTGGACGATGATTTATGACGGGGCTAAAAAGGTTTTAGATTGGATCAGACCGATATTTTTGAAATTGTAATGACGTAAACCTTCCAAACAACGCTATTTTTATTTATTTGAACAGGCATCTCATTTTAAACGTCTCTAATCTGTATATATTCGCCCATTACACCGGCGCCGCCGCCGTCCGACGTGTGCAAAAAACACAAATTTATTTTAATTGAGCTTACTTCAATTTACATTGCATTGTAAAAATAGATCTGGATATATTCAGAAAAGTGAACACAGTTTTCTGTTCTAAAAACAAGAAACAGTAGGCACCCATCAATAATGCATAATTATATAAATGTTGGACATGCGGAAAACAAGCGTGCTGCCAGTTGAAACCAGTTTGATTTATCGTGGTATTTCGCTTCCGTTTTATTGACTTTCATTAAATTTAGGTCAAGTTTTGCAGTCGCATAATGCTATTCGCATGACCTTGTTACGTTATACAAACGGTTGCGAATTTACTGCTACTGATGGTATACGTACCAATTACAAATGTATTGTCCGATATTGGTGCTTATCAACACAAATTACAACGTTATGTTTTATACAATATTGTCAAATTAAATATTGTGATCGTGTTCTCTCAGTTTGCACGATTCGAAGCCGAAAGTCCGGACGAGCTGGCGTTGGCGGAGGCGGCCCTGGCCTACGGCTACGAGCTGCGGAGCCGCTCGCCCGACGACGTGGAGCTGGGCATCTGCGGGGAGCTGTCGCAGATGAAGGTGCTGCGCGTGCAGCAGTTCGATTCCAACCGGAAATGCATGTCCGTGGCGATGCGCATGTCCAATGGGCAGGTAATAGTGATTATGATATACACACCATATACGAGTATTATCAAGTTATCAGGAAATTATATTTAGACGAAGTTTATTTAGTAACATTGGTTCCATCGTTCAATTATCAAAATACGTTTAGACTATCATTAGCACAAAGTATTATAACGGAGAAATTTTAAGCATTGTCTTCGCAGCTACAAAATAATAATAAAAATAGTGAGGACAATGAAAGAAAGCATCTATTTTCAATTAACTTGTTTATTACAGGTCGTTTTATACGTTAAAGGCGCAGACAGCACCGTACTAGGCGCCTTGGCGCCAATAAGAGCGGGGTCACCTGAGTCGGCCGCTTACGAGAGAACTCGGTCTTTGTTATCAGAATACTCGCGGGCGGGTCTACGAACGCTGGTCATGGCCAAACGCACCATGTCGCCAGCTTTGTGGGAAGAGTGGTTGGCAGGACACGCTCGAGCCTCCGAGATCGGTGAAGGTGAGTTTAAAGAACGGTGCAATATCTTACAACTGCAATGGTATAACTTTGGTTTTCTTTGTAATTGCAACATATGCGATATTTTAATAAATCTTTCTATATAAATATAAATCTTAATATTTAGCTGCATTATTTACGTTAGTCACACGATGTCCTCTCTATTAAGAGTCAGCAGAGTGACAATCCATGAACGTTCCAAAAGCATTATGCTATTGCTTTTAGTCGTTGATTTTAATACTTTAAAAAATTCCTATTCTTGTTTGCTCTTCATCTTTAGTAGAATTGTTAAAGAAAATTTTGTTCGTTCAATGTGTACAAGTATTCCGGTCCACAGATCGGCTAAATGACGGTTACATTTTTGTAACTTGAAGTTCCTTGTGGCATCTCCGAGTGGAACTGATAAAATAATTGGTGAATTGTTTCAATATACTACAGTCCTCTGCCTACCGCTTAGCTTTACTTACGACAATAATCTGTTATTTGCGTTAGCACGCATAGTAGTCAGAACTTGCATTAAAAAAAATAGCCGGGTGAAGCAATCGCGCCGCGTAACATTGCAAACGATCTATCGAGTTAGGAAAGCCCGCGCGGGGGGCACGTGGATAAGTAACCTTGTACATTTACTTGAGCGTGGCTTCGCTTCGCAACGCCCGTTGAGCGTTAGGTTGTGGCTATTGCAGTCAACAGACAGTTATTGAAGTCGTGAGAGGGGATGTGGATGAAGCGACTCGATGCAGTGTGTTGTAAGGTGCGTGTGTGGCAGGTCGCGAGCGGCGCGTGCGCGCGTCGCTGGCGCGGCTGGAGAGCGCGCTGACGCTGCTGGGCGCCACGGGCGTGGAGGACCGGCTGCAGGAGGGCGTGCCGCGCGCCGTGCGTGCGCTGCTGGACGCGGGGCTGGCCGTGTGGGTGCTGACGGGCGACAAGCCCGACACCGCCGTCAACATCGCCTACTCCGCCGCGCTCTTCTCGCCCACCGACCGCCTGCTCTATCTTATGTCGCGCGACAAGGTACCTGACCGGCTCATTATTGTGGTGTACTTCTAATCTATCAGCCGTCTGCTTGCTAGGCTCTTTTCAAGCCTACTTTAGGATCATATAGCCGTGTGTGGATATGTCCCAAGATATTGTTCCTTATTTTTATTCAAACAATTGTACTAGTACTTGCGACTTCGTCATTGTCTTTGATTATATATTTATATGCAAAGGAAAAAAAGGTCAAATACATCGAAACCAAAAATATACAATCATAACATTATTAATTTTTTTTTCTATAAACAAATTTTATTCGTTTCATTGTTTGTAACTAAAATAAATATGTAAATTTTCTGCGTCAGTAACGAGAGTGTAAGTTATGTACTGCTTAAAGAAAGCAATTTGTTTCCTAAATCTTTAATAACTTTATATTGACCGAAGATATCGCAACATTTTTTGAAGTGATAACTTATTTAGCAACGTCGTGATTTGAAAGTCAATGAAACGAAAAAGCGACAGTAAAAATAGACAGACACAAATTCAAAGGATTTAACGTGGGAGAAAATGAAATAGGAAGCATTATACAGTGTTTCTTATGTTCGTGCTTCTCTTTGTGCTCTGCTTCGTATCTCCTCCACTCGTGTTTACCAAGGCATAGTGGGAGTTTGCTTGGACCTCAGCGTTGTACGTGTGTTAACAAGTGTTTGTGCGAGCATGCGTACTGCGTAGTACAAAGCTTGAGAAAAGGTTTCACAGCAATCGTGGTGTTTTGTATACGTGTACGTATTACACGTTTGTAGAGTTTTTTCATCATTTTTATAATAAAATTCATAATCATTTTATTATAAAATTCTTCAAATATGCCGAAAACGAATTAAGAATTATGTTGCAATGTTTATTTTTGAAGGTTTTACTTCTACCATGTGTGAATTGCACACATTTTGTTTTTCATAAAACTTAGGAGCTTGTTGAAATTTATTCACAGGAACATGCGGAATCGACAATCAAAAATTACCTGGAGGGCGGCGCGGCGGAGGGCCGCGAGGGCCGCGCGCTGGTGGTGGACGGGCGCACGCTCACCTACATCCTGGACCGGCGCTCCGGCCTCGTGGCGCCCTTCCTGTCGCTGGCGCGCCGCTGCTCTGCCGTGCTGTGTTGCCGCGCCACGCCGCTGCAGAAGGCCTACATCGTCAAGGTGCCGATCGTAATTTCATAACCAGTTTTATCCCAAATACACCGCCTTTCTGCCCTGTTGTAGTTTATAGACGCTCCCTTCTTACCGTCCTGCAATAGATATAGCTACTTATCAATTAGCTGTAGACACGACACATTCATATCTTTAACAATATTTCTTCAACTGCAGGCGGTGAAGGAGGAACTCGGCGTGACTACGCTCGCTATCGGCGACGGCGCCAACGATGTGTCGATGATCCAGACAGCTGACGTGGGCGTCGGTATGTTGGCGACACGCCTGTAACAGAACCTTTACTTAATTCATAGTTTTCATATGTTCGCTTATAAAACTTAACTATTTTTTGTAATGGTAGGCAGCCGCAGTTAAATAATTCCAAACTAACATTAAACTTTAACGTATTAACGTTCTCACAGCCGCTAGTTAGAAATGTCGTGTGTATGGGTCTCCAGGTCTGTCGGGGCAGGAGGGGCGGCAGGCGGTGATGGCGTCGGATTTCGCTTTGTCGCGTTTCAAGTACCTGGAGCGGCTGCTGCTGGTGCATGGCCACTGGTGCTACGACCGGCTCGCACGAATGATCCTCTATTTCTTCCTCAAGAATGCTGTGAGTTCTCCTGTACTATATTGCTCTAACCCGGTTGTTTTTTTAGGAATTATTTTGTAAATTATACAGTTCAAAATAAATTAAGGAATATTTGGACGTTATGTTAGATCGCAGTTTTCAACAACCAGAAAATCTTTTGTTCTAACCCCTTCAAAAGAACAAGATCCTACTTTGCCTACACCTCTTCGTTCAATCTTAATATCTCTTTGTTTTTTTTAATTTTGCAAAATGTTAAATGTATTTGACTCGTAAATAATAATTAATTAGTAGATATTTCTTATTGATATTTGACACGGGCGCGTTCACACAAAAGTTGTTAATCAGTACTTACTATGTGTTTCAGACATTCGTGTTTCTCGTGTTCTGGTACCAGCTATATTGCGGATTTTCGTCGTCCGTCATGATCGATCAGCTACACCTGATGGCTTACAACCTCATATTTACCGCGTTCCCGCCTATTATCATCGGTGAGTCAGTTGCGCGCTGCTATCAACAAAAATGTCATTATTTTCCACGAATAACAATTAAGTAATAATGATTAATTGCTTAGTCGGTTGGGGGGTTGCAAGTACGATTGTCGAGCGAGGCGTCCACGTTTCGATATCCGGGTCGGGTAATGTTAGGTTTTTCTAACTTGAAGTTCCCAATAGCAGTTCGGAGGCTAGATTCGTGCCTGTCGTAACGCATTAGGCTCACCCTATATTCTATAGTGGGGCTTATAACATAACCGGTGAATCAGGGGAGCGTAATACACTCTTCTGTCCGTCCCTACGGGGAAATATTGGCGTGATGTTGAGGGCAATAAAAGCAAGTGGTGTGTGGTGTGTGGTGTGCGCAGGCGCGTACGAGCGCGTGGCGCCGGCGGCGCTGCTGCTGGAGCGGCCGGGGCTGTACGGCGCCGCGCGCCGCGGCCGCGCCTACCGCGCGCACTCCTACTGGGCCGTGCTCGCCGAGTCCGTCTACATCAGCCTCGTCGTCTTCTTCAGCTGCGTCGCCGCGCACTGGGACCGCGACACCGACATCTGGACCTTCGGCCTGCTCAACATGACCTGCTGTCTGCTCATCATGCTGCTCTACGTCGCCATCGAGACCAGGAGCTGGGTCAGTTCACAGTTGCTTTCCTTTTGTTCTTGTTTTGCTATATTTTGACGATTAAGTACGAAGTTCTTTTAATATTTATGTACGTGTAATAAAAAATAATTAAATTCAAAATGTTATTGGAATATTTCATGCAGGTTTTCTTTAAGAAACTCGTAAGTGGTTGTGTAGTGTTATGGAACTGAGTGATATGCCACCATTGACTGCACGTGTGAAAGTTTATTTTATTTACTACGTACTACTAAATTATACAAATTACGTTTAATAAACGACATCTAATTATATTTATAAACAAGGTGCTTTCTGAAATAATTTGGTTATTTCATGCACTCTTCCTTATGTCCGTAGGGAAACACTATGCATTAATATTCTATTAGTAAAATGCACTTTTTTCTGATTTTGTTATTATTGTGTGCATGGTTTTTGAACCCGATATTTGCATCAATGATATGAAGGAGAGAGTCCGCAAGATACAAGTTATATACTAGTGACTCTTCTAGTACGATATTCCAATTAAAGAAAAACAGAGATCAACTAAGCAATGACGCGAAAAAAAGGAAATTTCTACAACTTTGTTTAATTTTTACAATAGTGATAGTTGCTTGTCAATTTGTGAGTTTTAGTGTCCTCCTGTAAGGAGTATTGGTTAAGAAGGCACATTCTTCAAATTATTCCCTTAGTTCTTAGATGAGATGAAAACCCAGAGATATATCAACCAGGATCACAACAATGTGGTTGTTTTAACTCTCTTATTGTTATTGTGAGCAGCATAGCTACATACGTATCTATGATATATTTGTGAGTTACAGTGCTCTTAATTAAAAAAGTTGTTTAGATTATCCACATAAATAATAGTATTTCAATTCTGCCATTGTTTTGTGGTTAAGCAATTGTTTCGATCTATTGTAGACCATAATTCACGTGTTCGCGCTGACGGGCTCGCTGGGCTCGTTTTTCGTGCTGACGCTCGTGTACCAGACCGTGTGCGTGTCGTGCTTCAAGCTGCCGTCCACGTACCGCGTCATGCACCACTCGCTCGTGGACCCGCTCTACTGGCTCGTCATCGTCGTCACCACGGTGGCCGCGCTGGCGCCCAGGTACGTGCCTTCATAGAATCTTACTGGAACTGCATTCACCTCATAGCTTACGAAAATTAACAATTACAAGAATACTTAATAATTTTTTTATATATATTTGAGTACTGCATTCAAGAATATATAGTAAGCATGAGCTACTTTAGACTTTAAGTGATACTCGTATGTATTTCATTCGGTAGGCTCACTAGGTGGCTGGCTTCTATTCTCCCAATACCGAAAGAAGCACATATAAAAGAAGCATTATGAGTATGTTAAAGATAGATCGATAGATAGATATTTAGGAAGATACAAGGGTCAGCCGGATAGACACGAGTGAAGGAAATGTAACGAATACGAGTTCGCTAGGTGGGTTTCAGTAAGTATCCGGCGGTATATAAATGTGTGTGCGCAGGCTAGCGTGGCGCGCGGCGGCCAGCTCGCTGCGGCCCGGCGCGCTGCGGCGCGCGGCGCTGGCGCGGCGCCGGGCGCCCTACGCCGCGCACTACCACACGCCCACCGCCTCCGCGCACGTCTACCGGTAAGCGGCACGTCTCACACGCGCCAGCTGCTCTTATCGCTACTGTGCATCGACTTTCACACAATCCATACTTGCATCTTGGAACCTGCTCTCGGCTTTACTATTAGAACAGATTTGTAAAAATATCGATTGGCCGTGAATAAGCAGCGTCCATAGTATTAATAACATTTTTTTCATTAACGAAACTCGATCCATCCATAGATTTTAAAACATAACATCGTTTCAAAAAAATATTAACTACAATCTATAACATGCCATGAGTAATATTTTCGCTAATTTGTTCTTTATTGCTGTAGAAACATAAAAGAAATCATGTGACGAGACAAGTGATGATGTACCGATACGAATGAACGACTTGTGACTGTTCCGCAGGCCGACGGACGAGGAGGGGCCGGCGGGCGCGGCGGGCGCGGAGGGCGCGGCGCGCGCGGCCGTCACGTGACGCGCCACTCCGATATCCGTTTACGTTTAAACTTAGGCTGTGATCTGTCGTTAGAACTATTATTATGTTGTAACACGAGACTAATATATTGTGCTTTTAAATGATAACGCGGGACCAACGTGTCGGTCGTGCCGAGCGGACGGATTCGAGCCCTCGCCCGCCTACGAAGCTACTTTGTCATTATTTTAACTTTAAAACGTAACTGTAAGTATTCCTTTGTTCCGCGCAGAGTTAGACGTGTCTCGTTTTTGTTGAGATTACGTTCGGCTAGTCTATAAATTAACTCGCTAGTGTAGAGCGTGTCCAATCGCACGAGGTGTATTTAGATAGATCTGCAGACTCTTGACGTGTTTTTATTGTAATGTAGTTATTATTTCGTTCAGTATTCGTTCGTACGTGTCGCTTTATGTATTTCCTTGGCATGTCGGCACTCTTCCTTGTCTCAGTATATTTAATGTGTTCCAAAATTAAATGTACTTACGTTAATCGATTGCCGCTAAGGGCCAATCACTTACACGTATTGCCGATTTTAAATGTGTTCCAAATAAGTAGTATGTACATATACTTGCCACGTTTGTTACTTACTTTTTACATAAATATTGCAAACGTCGTTTTATTGACAATACAATAAATGAATTTATTCGCTTTAAGCTTCTTCCAGATTTTTGATGCCCAAATTATTATTTTTAAACGAATGTATCAGTGTTACAAGGCGATACTGGACTTCACATCGCAAAATCTCTAATGCTAAATATATGACAAAAACTTCAGGATAAACGGCTGTTGCAATGTAAACTTAGCGTGTATAAAGAGTTATCTCGCGTCAGGTTTGTGAAACCTGTAGCACAGATTCGGTGGTGTTCACAGTACGTGCGAAACTTAAATGCAGCGGTCGAGTGGCATTAGCTCCACGACCTTGCGCAGACGGTATACAGTATGACTAAACAAATATAAAGAACTCTTATGGTACGAAATTATAGCTCATTTTTAATTAAAAAATGTATGTATGTGATAACCTATTCAAAAACTGTGAGTTATGGATGGAATAATCTCCATCATTTAGGAAAAACTATTATTTTTAACAAAATAAATGTTTAACTATTTTTTACTGTACAATAACTTTCAATTAAAAAAATAAATGAACTAAAATCAGATAGATCGAAAAATATCTAGGAATGATGTAAAGCGAGCGAGATGGTTAAAGAAATTGACGATGTCGAACCGGGACTTTCTGGTAAGGAGTTTTATGCGTAGTGTATTTTAAGCACAATTTCGAAGCCGCATTTAAGTTCTGCGTGTACTGTACAGTGGACGACGCCAAACCACTGACCTCTATACATATAATATACATTGGGTAGCTTAGATTTGGATAGCGATAAAAACAAAGATTGTTTCCGTCATAGTTACATATTGCGATCAGCGCATGCGCGGTATAACTTAAGGAGACGCCGACTACTGTCCTTTTCCGTATTTGAAAATATTTTCCATAGATATCAGCTGTCCATAAGTATACATATTTATATATAGATCAGTGCGTTTGACACCCGCCGAGTGGCGCGCGGCGGCGGCGCGGCACACTTATCGGCCGCCTTACTTATCTCGAGCGGAATAAATACACTAGTTGGGATTACTTCCATTATCGAATAGACTCATAGTAATCATATCTACAAA
>DWDT01002329.1:0-13922 GCA_018245595.1 Microceris scylla | reverse complement strand
TCCTTCGAATGACCTCTCTCGAAGTTGGACTTACCCATCTGGATCGTTTGTCCTAGGTAATTATACTCGTGTACAACTTCGAGAGCAGTGCCGTCAACAACAACTGGTACGGCTGTGATATGGACGTTAGACATGATACTCGTCTTGTCCATGTTCATGTTAAGACCCACCCGTTATGAGGCACTATTGAGGTCACTGAGCATAGTACTAAGGTAGTCCAGCGACTCCGCCAGGATCACTATACCGTCGGCAAATGAAGATGTGTGAGGTGTTCGCGATTGATGTTGATGCCCAGCTTTCCACTCCATCGGCATGAACACGTTTTCCAGTGCAGCAGTAAAAAGTTTCGGAGATATAACCTCCCCTTGTCGGACGCTTCGCTACTGCTAGATGGAATTTGAGCTTCTGTCGTGTAATCGGACTGTCATAGTGGCAGCATTGTAAACACTCCTCAACACCTCGATTTACTGTCAATCTGCCATCGCTGAAGAGACTGTAGCACCGCCCAGGTCTCAATGGAATCGAAGGCTGTCTTCTGTATAACCTGCCGCAGCGTATGTATGTATTCTATGGTACTGTATCCTTTTCGAAAGCCAGCTTATTCGGAAGGCTGGAAGTCGTCATGTTTGCCTGTTATACGATTAGTCAGGACCCTTGAGAACAGCTTGTAAACGTGACTCAGAAACGCGTGGGTCTGTAGTTCTTCAGTAGGGGTCTAGGGGGCTTACACCACCACTACGCTTCTGCTCCACGCTCTCGGAGTGGTTCCGTTTCTGATGACGGAATCGAATAACTTTTGAAGTGCCTCTAATTCGGGGTTGCCTCCAGCCCTCAATAGTTCAGTTGTGATTCCGTCATCCCCCGGTATTTTGTTGTTCTTAAGTTGTTTGAAAGCCCATTCAATCTCAAACAAACTGACGTCCGGGATATCTTCGGTATAGTGCCGGGTCAATTTACCTCTCTTATCGCTCGCTACTTTAGAAGCGGGAGCTTTGGAGCAGATACACAGCTACCCATAGTCACTCTCAATTTCTCTTAGAACCTCATCCTTAGACGAAACCATTGTTTGGGTCTTCAACCTTGCCATGTGACTTTGCCCCTACCCAGATCTCTGGCGAATACTTTGGAGCCTTTGTTTCGTTCGATTGTATTCATGTTATGTAATAAACGTAATATTTATTTATGATTATAGTTCTAAGAAGTTAATTAACAGGATTACCTATATCCATATACACATACGAGTATATTATTTTAAGTTTACATACCTATATGTTTAAATACATTATAATTAGGAACACTTACACGATTGTTTCCAGGAATATTACGAGAAGGTAATGACGGAGAAAGGTGCGCTGTTGATGGGCGTGTTTCGCGGCAAGGCGGCCGAGGGCATGGACTTTCGCGATCAGCAGGCTAGGCTCGTCATCGCCGTAAGTGATTTGTTTTCGATAAGTGATTTCGTTCCTGTTATAAAGTAGCATGTAAGAGCGGGTGCGCGTGCGGCAGGTGGGCATCCCGTTCCCCAACGTGGAGGAGGCGAGCGTGCGCGAGAAGCGGCGCTACAACGAGCGGCACGTCGCGCGCGGCCTGCAGCCCGCCGCCGACTGGTACAGCGCGCAGGCGCACCGGTAACTGCAGTCCCACGCGTGGACACATGGACCAAATCTCAAATATAAACCTATTTCTCTATAACCATATTTGCGGATGTGTCGCTCTCCCCGTCGATCGACTTAAAATGTCGCTCGTGATTCTGCTTATCACACTCCCATTAGAAGAAATTTTAGGTGGAAAGTACAATAGTGCGGAGCGTACATATAATGATAGTGTCGAAGTCGGCTACGTGAGATTTTAATTAAAAACGTAATTTTCGGTAGACAGGCGACAATCGACAACTTCCCGAAATCATCTCAATCTCAGTACACCGTATAAGCCTAATGAAACTCATCAGTGCATTCTGAAGGCGTAAAGGAAGTGTGTGTTTAATATCGTTGGTAACTGTCGGGCGGCGGGTCAGCGCGGTGGCGCAGGCGCTGGGGCGCTGCGTGCGGCACGGCGGCGACTGGGGCGGCGCGCTGCTGCTGGACGCGCGCTACGCGCAGCCGCAGCACGCGCGCGCGCTGCCCGCCTGGCTGCGCGCGCAGGTACGCACACCCGCACACACACTCGCGCACACACTCGCGCACACACTCGCGCACGCTCCCCTTCTTCACGGAGCGTGTTCACCGTCCCGCGGAATAGGCGCCGAGTCTATTGCCGTACATCACGAGTCCGACTCCCTACTAAACATTTCTACTAAAAAATCTCATTTTAAAAATTCAAGTCAGAAAATTATCTACGTTGGACATTAATTATTTCAAATTATTAAGGTGTTCTTATCCGTTACCATCAAAATAAATAATAATTTTTGATCATAAAAATAGAAATATAATCTGGGCCACTTAAAACAAATAGGCGCTTAATATAAGTTGCCATCGCAAATATATATGTATATTACTTACTTAACTTATTAATTAACTTCATTACGCAACTTAACATCACAACCGTGATTCCCGAAGGGGTAGGCAGAGAAATGTAGTGCACTCCCATGTTTCACCACTTACGTTTAAATCCCACAATGAAATAGGTGGTGAGCCTATTGCCATACACCGGGCACACATCCAGACTCCGGATCACTACTAGAAATTCTAAATTAGAATAATCCAATAGTAACCGACCCGGGATTTGACCCAGGACCTCCCGATCGGCAGTCGCGCTTGCAACCACTCGACCAACGAGGCAGTCAAATTTAATTACTTTACATAATATCCTTTACTAATAAAATAATTTACTTTTACAGCTTGAAAAGAAAAATCCCCATACATTCGAGGGTTTAATACAGGACGATAACAGTCTGCAAGTATTTATGGAAAACATGCAGCTGATGGAAATGGAAGACATTGAGTAATACTTCGCTATATCGAATTATTAAGTTCTCCCACCAGCCAACTCTATTTCTCAATTTTCAGTACATACTATATACATATTGTTTTAATAATGATTTATTTATTACACAAAAATATTATAAGTTTTTATAATCTTTTTCCATTTTGGTGCCTCATAAATTTGAAGTGAAAATCTGTATAATTGTACATTTTTATTAATTAAGACCTTTTTTATTTGTTTATAAACCAGTCTAAGATATAAGTTTGTTATGTGATTTAAAAGCTATTTAATAATAATGTCATTAAATTGTGCCAGATGTAATAGTGCCATGACACTAATGTTTTTATCAATGTACATGAATAATTTAATCATAATATAATCTAGAATTGTTTTAAAGGAGTTTATGATTAAATAAATGGAATTTTTAAAAAATGTTTTTTTTTTTTTATAAAATATCGACCAAATTGATCCTATGTGTTGCGAGTACAGACTCATGATTGTAACTAAATACTTCTTAAAGTTTTAGTATCTTAGGAGAAATAAAAGCTTACGTGACATTTATAAAACAAAATTTTTATTCAAGTAGCGGTACACAAACAAAGCTCAATAAATAATATCACAGTTCTCAATACTGTAAATATGAAGTATCCGTAATCGTAAACATTTATATCTTCCGTATCACTGTCACTAATTTTAAATCGTGGCTTTTTTCCTGCAACAAAATAAAAATATACCATTATATGCAGCACTTGTAGTGTAAACAGGCGAGAACGTATTTATTTCGTTAAAATTCAATTGTACACAATCTATTATTACATTAAATTCACATTTTGAATTTGCGGAGAACATTAGTTATACTGTGAACGTTTAATTCCAATATTTCGTGTATAAGACGAGGCGCGCATTATAGTTTTTTTGATTATTATGACATTGAGACCACAGGGACCAATAGCATAGGGAGATATATATATATATCTCCCGGCCTCAGGGTCTCAAATGGCCCAAGAGTTCAGCTTCGTTAAAACTTGTTTATTATTATTTATGTTCTAACATTTATAGCGTCTCATTAGTTAGTGTACAACATGATCGTACAGAGTGTTCGAAATAGTCGGTAGATCGTTTTTAACTTACTTGCAACAGACGGCCGACCGCATGTGTCTTTTCAAATGCGAACTATACTGGAACTTCTTGGGACAATTTTCACACGAATACGGCCGTTCGCCCGTATGGTACCTGCACCAGTATAATACAATTAACAATTTGTAATAAAATTCGAGCAGTAATGGCACGATCTCAGATAACGTGCAATCAAATACAACAGTGCTCGATGTATTCCACCCCCAAATACTGATAGAATATTATCTCAGGGGTTTCATTATAGCAGAGGATCCGGGAATAAGCTTCTAGCATCACGTCTCGGTGATCCTGAAATGTGAATACTGGCCAAGCAAGTATTTGATGTAACTTCAAGTTTTAATGTACTATGTAAGTGACGGTATTTTGAAGGTATTAAAGACAAATAATAGTATGAATGATACAAATGAAAGTGTGAATGATACAAAGGAAAGCATGAAGGATACGAACAAAAGTATAAATGCGCGTGCGCTGACCTCGTGTGCGCGACGAGGTCGCTCTTCTTGTAGAAGCGGCGGCGGCAGGCGGGCTGCGCGCACGCGTGCGGCGCGCGCCGCTCGTGGTCGCGCTCCACGTGCGTCCGCAGCTGCGCACACCGCCACCACACCTCTACACTTTGTGCTTACACGACACCTTCCAACGCTTCCTCACTCTCACCGATCTCGACTAGTTCATGGCAATCATGTAACGATAGCCACCAACGAATAGTAGCTTACTCATTTTATGGCGTACAATGGAAAACAATCGACCAAGACCTACATTAGCCGACTAATTTTAAGCGCTCAGATTACACTTGAATTTCTGACAAATTCTAAGATTGGTCATAGTGGGGTCGAGGATTAAATTAAATTTACTAATTTAAAATCTTGACTAAATCTTAATTTACTAATTGCAAATCGCCAAATCTGCCAACTCGTACTTAGCTAGTCTAAAAGACTATAACCTTAGACTTAGGTATAACCCTTAGACCTAAGACTTCAATATTTTGCTGAAACAAGAACCGTATTCAGCAGTAGCACGATAAAAGGACTATGTATACCATTTAAAACACTATTAAATACCATCCAAGCGGCTTTAAACTGCTTCCCGCACTGTTCGCACATGTGGTTCAGCGGGGTGGTGGCATTGGGGGACGGGTGCTTGGCGGCGACGTGCTTGGTGAGCGTGGAGCGGTAGCCGAACCGCAGACCACACTGTCGGCACACGTGACGTCGCAGACCCGGCTCGTGAATACCTGGAATTTATTCAAACATATGACTATGACTACATATATACATATTACTTCGAATTTTTAAATAGTTTATGCCTATAGAGTTTGGATCCTTATCGAGTTACTCTATCTCTGATGGTGTCACCAGGTAAATAACAATAAATAGTAATTTCGCGTAAATAGAATTCCATTATATTTGTACATACACTCTAAGTTGGAATTTACGAACAATGTAAGTAATTTTGTAAGTTTGGCCTACGCCATAAATTGCTTGAAATATTCACATAATAACAACCCAGTCTATAACACACACAAAACAAACGAAGAAACTAGTTTATGACATTCGTACACATTTATGCTTAATACTCACCCATATGCGATTTATAATTATCTTTCTTGTTGAATACTTTACAACACGTGCGACACACGAACAACACTCGCTTCTTCTCTTTCTTCCTTGCTTTCCTTTTATTTTTCTTCTCGTCCACAATTGTCACACTTTTCTCTAGTTGCGTTTGAATTGAATCTTTTATCTCCACAATAATCGGTACAATATTATTTGGAAGTCCTTTATGACCGTTTTCCTCATCTGTTTTCTCTGTCGCAGTCTTGTCTCTGTCGTCGCTAATTCCTACGCCTATATTCAACATGTCTGTTAATTGTTCAGCGTCTATTTCACTTTTCAAACTAATTATAAATGTATCATCATCTTCTGTGGATATGTACTGTACGTTATTTTCTCCAATCAGTTGGTTTAAGTTTGCCGCTAAATTTGTACTAGCGTCTAGATCCACGTCGGTTTCGAAAATCGTTGCACATTCATTGACCGCAACGAGCGGATCCTGAGACACGTTTTGTTTTGTTTGCAACAAATTAGACATTTCATTTACATTTAACAATTCATCGGTTAGATGATCCTCTTTATCTTGACACAGTGTGTTCATGATATCCTGATCTACACTTTTGCCTACATCAATAAAATCAAATTGTATCTCAGCGTTTTTGTCATTAATGCAGTAGTCAATATCATTAGAGTTCATGTTAAACATATAACTACTTTGAAATGCGTCGAAATCTATGTCATTATATAACAACTCATCATCTAAGGAATGCAAATTCATTTCTTTTAAAAACTCTATCTGCATCAGGTTATCATAGTTATTTATATCATGTTGATTTGAAGTAGTGTTGTTAAAAGTATTCAAGACATCATTCTGTGTTGACATGGTCATGTAATCATCTTCAGCTGATAGAATATCATCTACTATGTTATCCACTGTTCTATTGGCATCTATATTCATTTGATTCAATTTCTGTTCCTTGCTTGTTGGTTCATTGTTTGTGTGTTGCCTGCAAATTGGACATTACAATATATCAACCAGTCTTACCAGTACAACTTCTAACTGGCCTCTAAGCCAGGCTAATTATTACCATGCCAGAAATCTTTTTAAGAACTTCTGCTTAACACAGCCTTCTTCTTTACAACTATTTGAAACCCTAGGCATACAACACCATGGTAATTCAAGTGTGATTTGGTAGTGCTACAGGTTAGAGTTTGGGTCTTTCTGCTTACCCCATAAGGAAACTAGCGTGAATAGTTATGAATATATGTCTAGATATCAATGGCTATGAATCACTTTTTAGAGCCCTTTTGTTGGTTGTTAATGAAAACATAAAAAAGATGAACTGCTTGTAATTACTTTTAAATTACAGAAACTTTTGTGGAAATGTACCACTAATGATTCACCATCCTACCATATAAACACTATGAGCAAGTCTGTAGGGCCATAGTTTAATTTATTGTTTATACAAATAATAACTCTTTAAAAACCATTAACATTCTCAACTTACTTCACATAATGATCTATAAGTGCCATTTTGTACTGAAATGATACTCCACATATTGTGCAATAATTTTTCGTTGTTCCCTTTTCTGTACTGTTTTCATCAAGTAATCCTTTAAAAGGACAATTTCGTACATGTCGCTTCTGGGATGCTAACTGAAAAGATTAACGAATTAATATTCACACAGATTAATATTTAAACAGTTTACAGAATTGGTGGAGATATAAGAAGAAGTGTCATGGAGTACAGCAGATCAATGCACAACTTCCTCAGTAAACATATATAGAATAAAGCACCTGTTTAAACTTTTTCCCACAACCACCACAAGGAAAGGGCTTCTCTTGGCTATGGCTTGATAAATGACGTTTTAAATTGGATTTATCCTTAAACTTCATATTGCATGTTGGACAGCCATGCTTCCTTTCACCTATAACAATACAGAAGATATACAATAAAACAATCATTTATGCTTTGTTGGTTAGGGTTGAAAAGAACTTAGTAATATTTCTCTGAATCAACCTTTCATCTATGCACTGCATGAAGCAGAACTTGAAGTCAAATATATGCACTTTAGCAAGTTTTTAAATCATAATATTCAAAGCTTTAAATATCATTATTACATATATTAGATGAGAGTATAATAGATTAGTAAAAGTAATTAAAATACCAGTTATAAAAATAGATTAAAATACAAAAATCTTTTAATACAAAATGCTTATTCTACAAAAAGTTTTGAATTAAAAGCCATTTTCACATACCACTGTGTACATCCTGATGCTTTTTTAAATCTGACAACTTCTGGAATGCCTTTGGACATTGATTACATTTGTGTGGTCTGAAAAAAAATTAATATAACACAATTTTAATACAAATTCTACACAATCATAAAATGTAGAAAATAATCTTTGTCTCATAGTAAGTTTTCTCTATGTCCAATAATTAGGAGACAATCTACCCTACTGGCCTAGTAAAGATTTCCTCACCATGTATTCATACCACTTTTATAGATAGTAACATCTAATTTTCAGAAACATACATAATACCATTGTGACTTCTTTAATTACATTATTTCTACTATACACCAAAAGTAGTTTATTACCTGTAGTTAAGATGTTTGGCAAATAGATGCTGCTGTAATCGCCACAAAGCTTCAAAACCCAAGCTACATTGTGGACATTTCCAAACCCTTGCTAATGGCTTGTGGATTAAGCTGTGTTTCATTAGCTGTTGTTTAGTCGAGAATCTCTGGTTTGGACATTTGTCTGAAATCAATTTATGATTTACAAATAATCTACATTGTGTGTTTTGCCTAAAAGTACATTAAATCACCAATTCGATTCAATATCAATATAGACTGTGATATTTTCACATAGCTTAGATCATACATTGCATTAATCAATAAGTTTTCATTTCTCCCATGTAAACTTAACATTTACATAAGAGTCACTTCCTTACAATGTTTAACAGATTATGTGGAATCAACAGTTACATTAGTAGAATAACTGATAAATGACAATAGCAGTTTGTTCAAGCAGATCACAAGGACTATTCCTCTTTTTCGGTATCAGAAGTTTTAGCTATCATACTACATATTTTATTCATAAGTGCTTCATGTGATTTTTGTGCTTATTTTGTAGGTTATAAACAAATCCTATCATGAAGCAATGATCGCAAGTGACCGTAAATTTGATGAAAGTACTCACCACATTTCCATAAATTATCTTTTGAATGCACTCTCAGATGGCCATAGTACTTTTTAGCGTTGTCAAACTGCTTAGCACAAATTTCGCAATGCAAAATCGTCGGACCATTCAAGTCAGGCTCCTCCAATGGGTCATCTGTAGTCAGGAAATGTGCGAGAACGTCATCAGAACTAAAGCTCTGCAAGCCTTGCAACTGCAACTGGCTGCTGATGTCCGAATCGTACTCCTGCCCCTTGCTTTTAAACGCCAAGTCCGATGTCTCTGTATCTACGAACTAAACCGATAATCATATACATTAGCGTAAGAAATGATATAAAAATTATCAATAATACTGCAGTGCTTATTAACTCACTGGTAAGCTAAAAAATGTTAAATTCGATTCCATTTTAACTCCCTCGCAAATTTTATATCGCCTTTTATTATAACACAATTATGTTTATTCCAGGAAGTATTTTAAATAACATACTACAATCAGCATGTAATTAATGTTGAGTATACATTTTATTTACAGTCCTAAAATGTCAACTGACTAGTTGTCAATGTCAACCATGTGAAGTAATAGTTAACACCACAGAATGCTTTCTTTCCTCCATTTTTCATGCGCATACCGTAGACTAAAAGAAAATAATACACTACATTAAATCCACAACCTATTTTACTTTATATTTAATAGACACCTATTGAAATTTTAACGATAGCCGCCCATTGTCACATTTGTCATATTATCACTAATAATATTAATATTATCAATAAAGGAAAACTAATAATTTAACAATATGAATATTGCTGTCATTTATCTTATTGTTTATCAACTACCAATCAATGTCAGTCCAATTAAATTCAAATGAAGGTCTATTTACACTGCTAAAAGTTAGAGATAATCAAAAATATCTACACAGTAAATATTAAGATGGAAGTATTTATGACTTCCTTTATTTTATTGGTTGATGTCACATGATATCATATAATATTTATGTTTTTACATGGACTTTGTATTTGTACAAACTCAAATTTTTATGTTGGCCAGAAGTTGTAAGTTCAAGTTGAGTCGATCTAAGAAAAAATGTGTATTTTATTGACATACTCTGGTGTAAATGATTCTGAAAGCGACTACAGCTATATTTTGGCGTCAAATCGAGATGAATTCTACAACCGACCGACACAAAACTTGGCTCCTTGGATTGAGGACCCAAAAGTATATGGAGGTTTGTATTAATTCTACTTATGAGAATAAATTCAATAATTAACGATGTTATTCATGTACTAAAAATTTTACTTTTCTTATTAACTATTTCTACTACTATATAATTTTCATATTTAGTTATCTGTATTTTGCAGGGAGGGACTTGCAGGATGGCTGTGAAGGCGGCACTTGGCTTGCAATTTCACTAGAACGAAATAAAATAGGAGTTCTACTGAATTTGCCTGGTGTTAAAAAAGAAAACGCTAAAAGTAACAAGAATAATGATAAGGAATTTTCCACAAAGTATAATAATAAGAATATATTGGTTATGATGCATAAGCCTTTTAAATCATACAATTGTAGTAGAATCTTCACGAATTCAAAATATTCAAAAACAAATAATATATTGGCTTAAATATGTTTTAGGTAGAGGAAAACTTGTTGCAGACTTTATAAAATGTGAGGAACCTATAAATGTCCACTTGCAAAATATGAAAAACTATATTCAGCAATGTAATGAATTTGTGCTTGTTATTGTTGATTTAAGGTAAGTGGAATAATGATTATTTCAGTTATATAGGCATTCCTTAGCCATGTTTGTTTTCGATAAATATTTCAGTATGTATGTGTTTAAAAGTTCTTGCTTTTGAGTTTTTATCTGTTGCCTGCAAATAAAAATAAAGAGTTATTTCTTAAAATGTTTTTTTCAGCCAACCATCAATTACCTACACCTATAGCAATGCAACAGATACATTAGATGTTTGGGATGAAACAACCTTAGGCTTTGGAAACAGTTTACCAGAAAACCCACTGAAGAAAGTTGAAGCTGCAAAGAGTATGATGGCAGATATTTGCACCAGAATCAATAAAATTGATAAGAAGGCAGAGCTCATTGAAGAATTAATAAACATGTTGAAATCTAAAGACCAGTAAGCATATCAACTTGATGTTACAAAGCTTTCATCATCATCTTTCTCTTATCATTCAACTGATGGTTTCCTTGCGAATTGAGTTAACACAATAGAATAAATTCCTGTGATATGCTATGGCAGACCTGACACACCTTAGTGAATATTGTGGATAATAGTTATACCTTAATTCAAGTTCCATACAATGATTTCCTTTACCACTACAGTAAATCATACTTAAATTTGAAATAAATATTATTCTATTAACATTCATTTGAATTTTTCAGACATCTTCCCGACTTACAATTAGAAACACGACAACCTAATTTATACAAGGAATTGAGTTCAATATTTGTGGAAGTGCCTTCTTGTAAATATGGAACGAGGTATTTACAAATACCTAAAATTCTACAATGACATGTTTTATTTACTGAGATTTTTAAGGAACAATGATTTTAATGATATAAGTGCTCAAATCCAACCAGGGCAGAATCAAAGCAAAATGTTGTGACTTTTTAATGACCTATTGAATTCAATCATTATTGATGAACATGTAAATTTGTATTAAAAACATATAAGCACCAATTAATAACGTGAGGTGTTCAAGGGAGGAGAGGGTCAAGTTGAATTTCATCTAATTTTACTTCGGGGAGAGGGATGTTCAAAATAAAGCAATTCAATTTTTTATTACAGGACTCATACATTAATACTCATAACTAAAACAGGGCATGTGGATGTAATTGAAATTACACTTCAGCCACCAATTAATTTATCAAGCCCACACTGGCAAAGGACAGAATTCCAATTTGATATTTAATAAATATACTCTAGTATTGTGATATTAAAATGTTAAATATTGTAACTAAAAGTCTGTTCTTATTGTAATTAAAATTTATTACAATAAATTGTTACAACAATACACATTTTTTTCATTTTACATCTTCCAGTTTTCTACTCTGAAAGATTCTGGTAAAACAAAGTCACCATCTTGTTCTAAAACACAAGCAAGAAGCTTAGGAACATCTAGAACAGTACCAGAAAGAACATGTGGAAACTTACTTTGCTTATTATCTATGTATGTGAACATCAACCTTTTACTTATGAAATCTCCAGTGACTGATATACTTCCTACTTGTACATACTCTTTAAGTGAAGTAGAATACATTTCTATTGCCACCCTCAAAGATTCCCACATACACAGTTTATTCGCTGATATAATACTCATTCGGAAATGATATCCTAGTTTCTCATAGCATTTCTTCAAAATTTCAATTGATTCTTGTAATAAGGTGTCTAGATCATCTGTACATTTAGCTACTTCAAATATTTCAATCACTGATGACTGACTGACATGAAACATGCAGTCCTCTCGATCAGGGGATGGTTTGTATTGTCGTCCCATGGAAAAATATTTTAATGGCAAAGCTTTACTATACAATACATTCTTAGCATGGTAAGCAAAAAAGGAGAATAGTGACCCAGCTCCGGTCAAATGTAATCTACTGTCAACATTCATTTTCGTATCCTCGTTGTGATGCAGAATAAAAGTAGAGTCTGCATCTGTATGATCCTCCCCACATCCTTCAACTATTAAGCTTTTAACAAAGTCCGGATTTGAAAATTGTACAAATTTATTTTGTTTCAATGCTTGACTAAAATAGAATTTTGCACCTAACTCAAATACTGCTGCATCATTCTTTAGATAATAGTTTTCATTTTTTATAAATTTCAATAAATTTAATTTTCTACCAACTTCCAAATGATTTTTTGTATTACTCGGCTTTGTATATTTTGAATATATGACCTTATCCTTGCCATCTGGTGTCAATGAATGTAAGGTATTCGGTAACTTAAGTGATTCAACTACTGCATGTTCCTCAGCAGACCACAATGGTGGTTTAATTTTTTTTATATTCTCTTTTATTAAATACACTTTTGTTTTTAATTTGTTTGCTTCATTGGTATCGGTGTGAGCTGAATATATAACATCAGATAATTCTTTCTTTTTTTTCTCTAAGTCATTTTTTACTGTTTCCAAATCTTTGTAAACCAACCACAGGTTTTCTAACTTACTCAAATCAATTTTAGCATTTCGTCTTGCTAATTCCCTTTCAAGATCCTGCTTGTGTTTGATACGGTCCGGAAAGTCTATATGCGGTGTTATATACACAAAGGTATCAGTAGCTTTGGGGCCATTGATAAATAGAGAGGAATATCTTATACAAATTGTATTATAACAATGTCTGTTTGCATATAACCTATGGGTAAGTTTATGCATCATCATCGTCTATTTTCTTTTTTTTAACAGTACTGACTTCTAATATCGCATCTCCATCCTCATCAGTAATGTCTACCTTCCCAGTATTTTGTGTAACAATTTTCCTTTTGCTTGGAAGTTTAAAACTACCAAACCCAGCTGCCCGTTCCGATTCCTCTATGCTGTAGGGCTCAAGTTCTAATGCTTTCAGTCTCCGTTTGTGAACTTTGGTTTTGAAATGTTCCGAAAGGGCCTTTTCATCAATGAAATATCGAGCACAATGAAGACAGTAGTGTTGCGCAGCTCCAGGCAAATCGAGGTCTACGCTTTGATTCAAAAGCTTCTCAGCATTTTCTATAACGAAAAGAAAATACGTAACATAGTGCAATAGTCTGCGTTAAACATAACCTACAATTACTACAACGACGTGCAGTTTTTATAATTTCTCTATACTTACCTTCTCTTATATCCTCATCTATTTCATCTAAGTCCTTTTTTCTATTGCGAAGTCTCCATCTTTTCTTTAAATGAGTATCGCCGTGATGATATTTCTTGCGTTTATATGTCATTATGTATAAGAAATGAAAGCTTTCATACATCTGACTAGGGATGATCGATATACATCGATGTTGAATAAGTATCGATGTTTTGTCATCGATGTTATGACTTCGATAACATCGGAACATCGATGTTTTATCTTCGATAACATCGGCCCATCGATTTTTTGAGAATAAAATATTGGAATGTCAATATGCTGTTA